>MU223584.1:810584-856920 GCA_018584345.1 Thuja plicata
TTGACATTAATGTCAGATATATATGAGATATTTGTTTGGCATTGTTGTCAAAGGGAGAGAAAGTTTCCATATTATCACAGTCTTCAGAAAAAGAAGAAAGATTATCCATTATCAGATTACTCCAACAGAGAGAGATCATATTCATAGGGAGAGTTGTTGACAAAAGACAGAGACATCAAAGAACAAGAATAGTCAAAAGAGAGATAGTGACACAAGGGAAGGATGTAACACATCAAAATAAGAAACAAAGAAAGCTGCAAGAATCAAATCTAAGCTAACACAAAGCTTACTGGCGGTCAGACATTTTTATCGATTATCAAAACAAATTGTTTGGTAATTTGATGAATCTCAACAATTGTATTTCATATTGTATTAGAAATAGTATAGTGTGATAATATAGTATGTTGCCATCAATGCCAAAGGGAGAGATTGATGACATGTAACTGATTGAATGTTTGATAATGTTAAGTTGAAGATAATGCAAGGCATTAAATCAGTTAATGGTTTGTATTGTCATTGATGTCAACTTGATATCATCTATACGGTCATGTATATAATACCAAAGACTTTAGAGAATCAATGGAACAAAGGTTATGCTTTCAGCAATGCATAAAATTCAAGTATTCACAAAGTGATAGACAAACACCAACGGAGTGCACACCATCGGTATAGGCAAAGAACAAAAGTCATAGTGATACCGGACGAGCAAAAGACAGTATTGCCCGATGAAGCAAAATCACAAGATGCCCGACAAGCTAAAAATAGAGTTACCCGACAAGAAAAATCCAATGATGCCCGATGGATGGAGATCCCGAAGCTAATTGGAGTCACATCGACGAAACTGGTAGTTATCACCGATGAATAACTGCAGAGTTGACTGACAGAATAGAGAGTTTAGAAAATGACAAAATATCTAGCTAGCAGAGCTTAAGGATAGACTTAACTGGTTGTTTTATTTGTTTTATTCGACCAGAGTTAAGTAATTGATTTAAAAAAAAATTGTACAGTTGGCAAGAAGATAACTACGAGATAAATCAGGAGTTAAAGCTTTAAATCAAATTGGGTGGATTTTTTTTTCACGCCAAGAATCAAGAATTAAGGAATATTCTGTCTATATAAGACACAAGCATAATTCATTTCCAAAATTATTCACATACACAGGAAGGGGAGTGAATAGAAAGAGGATGCTGAAGAGAAACTGATGAAGGATAACTTCATACAGTCCTGATCAATCAAGCTGAAGAAGAGCTAAATAATTCTGCGGACACCGACAAACAGTGAAGCATAGCATCACAAAGCAGAAAGTGTGGAGCACAAAGAATTGAATTGATACATTGATTAGAGAGGTATTATACTTAAATAGATCTGAAAATCTGTAATTCAAGTTGCATTAGAAATAGGTCATTGTGTTTTAGTTTAACCATTGAAGCATTAAGTCTCTTAGTAGAGTGGGACTTAACAGCCTTCTATAATTGAGGTATATCCTAATAGATTGCCAAAAATATTGTCATGAAGATAGCATTGAGTGCCTGATACCGACACACGATCTAAGAAGGAGGCTGATGCAGTTAGGTAGCACCAGATATGCCAGATACCTATTGTGCCCAGAGAGGTTGATCAATATTGGTATCATATACATGCCAGTTATCAAGTGACATTCTCTTATTAAAATCCTCTAACAAGGTCGCACTTAACAGTGTGTTTGTAACCTTTAACAGGGTTGGCTCCTAACAAGGCTCACTTTAGAAGAGTGAAAATTTGGGGTACCAGTCCTAGTGGTTTTTCTCTTAACAGGGTTTCCACATAAAAATCCATGTGTTATGTGTGTATGGTTTATTACTTTATTGTTTTACATTTCACATATGCATTTCTGGATTGATTGGTATACTCTGCCTATTTATTGAGTATCAGTAAATAAGTTTTACTGCTTATCGATTATCAAGGAGAATAAGGATAGACAAGGTAAATCGACAGACAGTTAATCATTATAAGTATTTCATGGCATGCATCTTGTAGGGACTTAATAATCTGAGATTTATTTGATTGGTGGTTAGTGATTAAAGGATAAATGTAGTAGGCCATTGATTCCCCCCCCCCCCCCTCTTAGTTATTACTAACAAGTCTAGGTGACTATTTTAGGGCGCATACAATAAGCACCTATCTTGTGCTCAATTTTAGGATCATTTTGTGCCTACTTTAGCGTATTTCCTATGGTAGGACCTCATATGGCACTGAAATGGTATCTAAATTCAAATATGGGTCCTCCACTCCTTTTAATATTTCTTAAAATTGAGTTTGGCCCTTATATCTAGGCATGTTACCTTATTTTCCATCCAATCCCATAATTCATTTCCTCACCTAGGACCTATCCACTTATTTTAGCCTTCATGATTTGATTTGACCCCAAAATTGGTTGACTTTGGAAATACCACACTCACTCTATCTCCTTGGCACCCAGATCAAATCTAGCACCATTCTTCTAGGGACACATTTCCATTGGAAACCTGTCCCTAGGACATGTCACCAGTGGCGACATGTCCCAAGAGAATGGGGCCCAAATTTGGCTTGGAGCCCTATGCCACGATTTGGGAGATAAATATAAACCTGTGGTCAGCCTGCTCAGGTTTAACTCCCCAAAATGATGTGAGATGTATATAAATATCCTATGTCTTCTCATTTTTAAGGGGATCCATTATGAATTCATGAATCTATTATCAAGCATCCATTGCCAAGTTATTCCAACAATCAAGCATTCAAGATATCAAGTGCAAGGAAGCAAATCAAGCAATCAAGAGCCATCAAGTTCAAGCATTCAAATATTCATTCCCTTCAAGAAATAAAATGTGTCTTCCACCATAAATCTATATTATTTCACTATTGGATGCCAAACAAAGGATTTTTCTATCAAGAAAGGAGATCTACATTCATCCATCAAGCTTCATTCTTCTCTTTCTTCTCCTCAATCAAACATTGTGGAAAATTACAACACCTATTCCATAAGGTTTTGTCTTATGTGATTTCCCTTTAGGTTTTTGTGTTAATCAAAGTTATTTCATCAACATATTTGATCACATTTAAAGAGGTATTTGCATCTACAAGGTATGATATGCCTCATTTTCTAGATCTAGCCTCTACTATATAACAACACACTTTCCTTTATTTCATTTCATTTCAAGGTTGAGTCATAAATAGGTTTTTGACTTAGGAAAGCCCATTTTCAACTTTATTCCCCTTTTTTGTGAAGGAATAGATATGGAGCTATGGATTCAGATTTGGGCAGTACAGGAACAATCACAAATTTTGTGAAAGTTTTAGCTGAAAGTGGCAGGTACATGTTGCCACTTTAACCATGTCCCCATGACACATAAATTTTAACCTTTTCCTTGCCATTTTTATCTAAAAATTATGGTGTAGGTTTGTTTCATCTTCTTATTTCCATTTCTATCAGTTTCAACTCGTTATTAGTTCATATTTGTCTATTTTTATCATCATTTTAGTGAATTTTCTAATAGATCTATTACATCACTTAATCATTCTTTCACTTCCATCAATTTCCATATTCAAGGAAGGAAGTATCTTATTCCCATTAAGAGCTTGGGTCAACTCTTGAGCCTAGTGGGGATATTCTTCCTTCCTAATGTGCAAGTTGCAAAGTGGGGAGTAATTTACATCATGTCATTGCTACCCATTTACCACTGTACATGTTGAATTTTGATTGATCTATCAAATGGATATGGACATATTTCCATCAAAGGAAAATTCTTTATTTTGTGATCTTTGTTTCATATTGTAGATAAGACTCTTGAGTTCATTAACTTGTTGTGAAATATCGGGAGCATTTTGTTGTGTAAGTGTAGTTCCAAAGGTTGATGTTCCACCCATTTGTGATGATGTGAGACCCAATGTAGGAGGGGGAACATATTCTTTTGATTTTGATGGAATTTATTTCTTCATGGAAGAAGACGGAAATGTAAAAAATGAAGATGTATAATGTTGTGTGGATTGTGGAATGGAAGTTTTAACACCGTTTAAAACACTTGCATCCATAGTATTTGAGGTAGTTTTTGTAGTAGTGTGAGTAATAGGATGTGAGTTCAAAGTGGGAATATCACTAAGGATTTGTTGAATGACCTCTTTTAATAATTGAAAGGAGGATGTAGATTAAGTGGTTCATGATGTTGAGGGTCCACTAGCGGTAGATTTTCCTTTTTCTTGAGAGGATGTTGCATAAAATTGAGTTATTATATTGGTGTTTGTAGTGACTATACGACTATAAAAAGGTGTAAAATGCATATCTAGAGTAACCAAAAAATACTAAATGATATGAAAACCCATCTAATCTAACATTAAATCCATTGAAATGGGAATTAAAAACATATGCAAATAACATAAAAAAAAAAACTCCTTCAAATGATGCTCCAATGTTCTCCTTTCTTCTCCATTGAGTTGATTTGATGTTGCTTTAATGTTTCTCTTTTGCCTATGGCAAAATACAAAAGGATTCAAAAGCACAAGTTGATACTGAGAATACTAGGAGATAGTAAATGGAGGAAAATGGAAGGAGGATGGAAGCAAATTAATAGAAAATTAGAAGCACAATTAGGGGGAAATGGATAGGGAAATGTACAAGAGCTCATGGAGATAATTAATAGGGAAATGTAGCAAAATTAAAGGAGGGAATGTAAGAGTTCAATTTTTGAATTTAAAAACTCATTATTCCCTCAAATTAGGAATTTAGGAATTTGGAAAATCCCATAATTCAAAAAGATGAGAAAATAATTAATTTTTAAATTAATTAATTTAGGGAGACATTAGGAAAAGGGAACAAATAAAGTCAATTTATTCATTCAATTAGGACATAGGGATAAACTATGGTTCATTCATACCAAGAGAGAAAATTAGTGAATCTTTGGCCAAATAGAAGGAATTAATGCACAATTGAATTGGTTTTGATAATATTAATAGGATTATGATAGCTTTGAGGCATTGGTGAACTTTGACAATGCGCTCAAATGATGACATTTGAAATGATTAAATAGCATCAATGAACTTTAATGATGCCATAGGATTGGTAAAAAAATAAGAAGACATCAATGAACTTGGACAATGTTCCTGAAATAATGATGATTTGAAATAGCATCGATGATCTTGGACAATACTATTAAATTGATGATGGACTGATGGCGATAGCATCGATGAACTTGGAAAATGCTATCAAATGAATGATGAAAAGAGATGAGGCATCGATGATCTTGGAAAATTCTCCTAGTGAGACGTTGACAAAATTGACAATGCTCCTAGATTGATGATGATAAGGCATTGATGAACTTTGACAATGCCTTGGACAAGATTGATGACAATAGCATCGATGAAATTTGAAAACACTATCAAAGGAGGATCATAAAGAGATGGGGCCTTGATGAACTTTTAAAATTCCATAGAATGATATAAATGAGTTTGGAATGATCTTGGATTGGTTTAGGAATATTATGAATGATTAGGATCGATTAGGATTGATTTAGGAAGATGATCAATTCGGCCAAAATGAGAGAAATGTTAGTAATTGATGACATGGAAGAATGACACAATATTAGTGAATAGAAGACATGTTAAAAAGGGGACACATAGGTGTGAACCATTTTTGGGTGTCTACAATGACATGAGCCTTTGTAAAATTATGGTAGAGAAAAGAGTCATCAAATCATAAGTAATTGTGACTTTATCTTTAAAAAGGCTAATGAAAATCTCATATTTATTGTGTCTAATAGCTTTCTCAACCACTTCCAATTTGTAATGATCTTTAAGAAATTCATCCAAGCAAGGAGATACATCAGGTTGGTCAACAAATTCTTCTTGTTTAGGATTATTGGCAACATCCATAGCTTGAATGCCCTCACTTGTAAATGTTGTGGCAAAAGGATTCTTATCATCATTTTTAGTGATGTGGGTGTTTTATTAAGAGTCCCTCATGTTTATTTCTTGTGAACGAGTAGTGACCATACAAAAGTAACCTTTGAAAGGATGAATGGATGGTAGATGAATTCTAGGATATGTTGGATGTATACTAGGTTGGTTAAAGAGAAATGGATGATAGATGAAGGGTGTTTTATTGTATCAAATGTGAAGGGTGATTGATGATATTTGGACTGGAATAAAAACGTGAAATTGATTTTGATCAAAAGTGATAGGACCTTATGGATATGTTGGTGATGGATTGATTTTGATTTGATTTAGGAGTGGAATGATTTTGGAATAAAATCTTGATGTTCAATTGATTGATTTTAGATGTTTGATTTGATCAAATTTGATTGGATGATAAGGTTGGAATAGATTTGATTTGGATAATGGAAAATTTTAGGACAACCTTTGGTAAGAATAGAACCTTTATATGTCTAAGAGATTTGATTTTGGATCATGTCTTCCCCTACCTAAGATGGGATAAGTTCTCAAGAAAAAGTAGGATTAAGGATGGGTTACTTGAGATAGGTTAAGTTCTCAAGAAACAAATGCATATGGATTAATCTTAAAATAAGGATCTTTGTCTCACTTAGGGATATCTTTCAACCTTAGGATAATTATTTGATTTGGTGGGATTAGGTTGGATTTGATAGGATGGATTGATCAAAGGCTTGACTTTGGACTTGGATTAGATTAATTTGGATTGGATTGATAATGATTGATGTTTGATCAAAGTGGTTTTATTAGAAGGTCCAAATTCAAGGGTAATGTGATGGTTAAATGCTCCTTGGTCTAAAGATAAATTTTGAAAAGGGGTTGGAAGGGTTAATGGTTAGATATAGAGGATGGGGTATGATCAAAGATTTGGTATGGTAGGTTAAATTTAGAAATTCAAGGTCAAAAGGTCATTATGATATGATTATGATCAAATGGTCAAATTCAAGGTTCAAAATGGAAGATCTAAGTATGGTCAATTTTTTCTTGGGTGAAGAATCAGAGGCATGGATTAGCACAGGCATGAGTCTGCAAGTGCAAATGTTAATTTAGGAAATGTGTTTAGTAGTGAAAAGTTTTTGGTCTCAGTACAGAAAGAAAAAATGTTGATTCTCAGGATGCAAGCACCAATTAGCACAGTCACCAATTTGTAGGCAAAAACATTGATCTTGGAGGGTATGGTCTAAGGAAAATTTTAGAGGGTTGACTAATGTTTGACCAATCTAGGTGGGTTTGTTTCAATAGAAAGAACACTCACAATAGTAAAAAAAAATTTAAAAAAAAAGCGCAAATGTTTGAGGGACAAAGGCCTTCAACCTCCTTTTTTTAAAGGCTATTACAAGCCCAAATGTTTACACAGGTCTCAACGCATCGATCAAGCAATTGCTACCTAAGGTCAAAAAATTTAATGTAACACTTTTAGGCCCACATGCATCGAAATTTCTTTCCAAACTTGATGCTTATGATCCTCATGCATATTGTCCCTCTTAGAGAAAGAGGTAATCCCTTCTGGAGAATAAGGGAGATTGGAACACTTCAACATATTTACGAGGATTTTGATGGCTAGGGTACCCCTATTCAGGTGGCAACTACCCAACCTTGGAAGACTATAAATATCCTATGCAAAGCCAAGGTCCCTACCTCAACTCCAAGGAAGCATAAATAGTGAGTAACTTCAAGGGATGACATTATCCCTTTGCACTACAAGTGAAACACCAAGGCTAAAAGGGTGGATACTAATCTAGGTGTCTAGTAAGGTCCATGACATCTCCCCATTGGTTTACACAAGAGTGACACAATAAAGTCTCTAGTTGACCATGTTGGCTCCTTAGGAACTATAAGCCCAATATGAGCTATCATCAACACATCTTGCTTGAGCTTAATGAGATAAGACTAGAGTTTACTCATAGCCTTATTTGTATACCAACCAACGGATTTAACAGTTTGAGGTTTTCCATTAGGGTATAACAAAAAACAAAAATCCCCAAGCAGGCCTCTCTAGAGGGAAAGATAGAAGTGATTTTCTCTTACACCCAAGATCCATGAAGACTAGGGGAGAGGATACTTCTCTTTCTATCTCTCCATCATCTAATTAATGGGATCGTAAACTAAACAAAGAAATAGAAATTTTGCAAGGAGTTCCTCCACTTGCAAAAATTCTCACAAACACATAAGGCACTAGCTATTTTTCCCCAAAAAAAAACCAAATTAAACTATGTGCAACTAGACTAAGTAAAACACATAAAAACCACTAAGTACTAAACTCCAATGTGCACAAATTTGTTAGTAGTCTATTATTTTGTCTCTAACAAGCGTAATTAGCCACAAAAAGTCATTTGAGGTTAGCCCAAAATTGAGAAGTCTAAGACAAACTAACACATGGCAGAGGCATCGATTGACAACATAGGCGCCACTCTACAGAAATGTTGGTCAACCAAAATTCAAGGCCCAACAAAAACAACAAATAAAGATTTTTTTGGATTTTTATAAAATTTTCACACTTTAATTATTTTTTAGAAATATCAAAGCACAGAAATAGGACACGTGACATAAATTTTTACCTCAACATACCAGAGTAGAGACGTTGATACAAATCAGAGGCACCGGTTTGCGGAAATGTTGGTTCACGGAGGCACAAATCCACCTATAGTTAGTAGATAGAAATTTGACATGTACTTTCATAAAAAATTAATTTTTGATAGAAAACTCAAAGTTAGAAATCCAAAAAATGGCAGAAATAACTTTGAACGCCATATGCCTACAAAATCAAGTTAGTACGTGTATAGTCCTACAAAGTTAACACCCATAATTGGATGCTTTAGGACCTATTAGGCCCTATTTTGGTGATTTTGAGGTATGACTGGCCATTATGCTTGATCCTTGTGACCTGATTCTTCTTTCCCCACACCTATTCATTGTCCCCAATGTCCTAGTGAAATTTGAGCTATTTTGTCTGGGACACATCGTTAATGGTGATCTTTCCCTAGGGTTTTTGGTCTCGATTTCACCTAGAGCCCTATATCAAGGTCTTCTTCTGAAATATCCAATTATGGTTGGCCTAGATCAAATTTGAATCTCAAAATGATGGATTTACTGTAAAAGGACCTCCTTTATCCTAATTTTGCATAATTCAATCAATTGAAAGCATTTTCACAATCAAGTTATCAATATTTCAAGCAAGCAAGAGCAATTGAGGATTTGGATTCAAGATTTGAAGGCAAGCATCCAATTCAAGATCTCCAAGTCTCCATTTCTTCAAGATCCATCAAATCAAAGGAAATCTTCACCAATTAATGCCAGTTTCTCTCCTATGATGGCCAAGTACAGTAATTCTCAATCAAGAAAGAAGATCCATTAATCCTTCTTTCTCTCTCCTTCTTTGCATGTGGTTATCAAACATATCTATATTCTAGATCTTGGAGTGACAATCATAGATCCATGCATTTGTGAGGGAATCCTTAATCCTACATCATATTCTGAGGTCAAATATTTGGATTCTGAGGACATTCAAGCATCTTCATGGATTTGAGTGATTTCTACATCCGTTCATGAGGCTTTATGCAAGGTAAATTAGCAATTTGTCTTTTACATTATTTGCTTTATGCGATTTTTTTCCATATTTCAAGGTTGATTCCTAAAGAAAGGTTTGACAAAGGAAAACCCCTTTTCTCAACCTTTTCCCCAGTTTTTTTGTGTGTAGGAACAAGTTACAAAGCCATCAAATCTTTTGTGGGTAGTACAAGAACAGTTGCAAATTCTGTGAAAATTTTATTTGAAAGTTTGGGGTACACATCAAATTTCATCTTGTCCCCTAGAGTAGACATTGAATTTTTCCCTGTCTTTGCCATTTTTTACTAAAATTTATGGTGCGGGTCAATTCTGTCTTTTGATTTCTATTTCTGTCCATTTTAGCTCGATATCAATTTTTATCAATCTATTGTAATCAACTTTAGTGACTTTTCTAATAGATCCATTACATTAAATAATCATTTCCATCTCATTTCAATTACATTTTTAGTGAAGGACATACCATATTTCCAATTAGAGCTTGAGTCATCTCTTGAGCCTATTGGAGATATTTTTCCTTCCTAATGTGCAATCGATGAAATGGGGAAGTAATTCACTTAGTCTAATATTTGTTTCATTTCTCTTCCCATTTTCCCACTGTACATTTTGGTGAACCTGACTCATTAAATTTTCATTATGATTTTGGTGTTATATTTCCTTAATGTGCTTATAGGTTCACGTACTAAACATTTTGGTGAACCCGACTCATAACATTTTCCTTTAATTTTGGTAGTTGGATTGAATTTACATTCATTACATGCATTACATCCTTCTTAGTTTCATAGTTAGATCTAGATCTACTTGTGCATGCCTTACATTATATTTGATAGTTGGATATGTTTTTCATAAAAGATCTTATTTACTTGGATTGCATATCTCTTTAAAATCTTACAAGTGTCTTATATCTATATATTTTCTCTCATTCCCTTATGCATGAGTGTTATTTATAAAATTTTGATTTGGAGAAGTTATAGACTTATGGGTTCCTTTGATCTCGAGCCTTCTCTCTTTCCTAGGAATCTTGATGAGACCAACATGCATACTAGTGACATCAATCTTATCATGGATAAAAAATCTTCCCATTTTTCTCATGATGAATATGAAGCTTTAAGAGTTCCTCCTATGAAATTCCAAAAGTTTTCCAATGACTTTGAGAAATTTGAACAATGGTCAAGACAAGAAAACCCTAATCCAGAAGTCATTCTTGTTGTAGAAGGCTTTTAGGAAGATAATTCATAATGATGAACATAATGTTAATATCTTGTGTAGTATCTCGCATCTCACTTATAACAATGTTAAGCCTCATATAGATTGTGCTTAAGAGATAGGTTTCATTCCACCTACCACTGGTATTGATATCTTTATGTCTATTCCCACTTCAATTCCTATCATCTCCACTTACGTTCCACATATCATAAAAAAATTCCATTCAAATATAAATCCTACACATGTTACCATACCCAATCCTATTGCTCCTATTCCTCCAAGTGTTCCATGTGTTCCTTTACCTTCATAAATGCCCAGTTACAATAGTGTGCCCTTTTCATGTTCAACTTTTCCTCCCATTTCTCATAATGCTCCAAATATTTCAAATATATATCCTCCTACCATTCTTTCTTCCAATCCTACCATTAATAGCTTGGCTCAAACTGTGTCTTCTTTTCAACAAAAAAATGCTTCAATGAATCAAGCCAAGTTCAATATTCCTACTTGTGATATTGATAGTCCTTTTTATTTGGATATCATCCATGTTGTTATCCCACAATACATGGAAATTCCTCATCTTGAGACTTATAATGGAAAGGGTGATCCTTTGACTCGTGTTAAAACCTTTCAATCCTTGTGCAATTATTTCTCTCATGGCCATAAGTTCATGGAAAAAATATTAACTATAACCTTTCGAGACAAAACCTTGCAATGGTATTTTTCTTTGCCTCCTTTTTCTATTGATTCTTTCAAAAGCTCGTTAATGCTTTCATTCAACAATTTCAAAACAAAATTGGTCCTAAGATTTCTTTGATTGGTTTAAGGATGTGTAAATAAAGTGTTAAAGAAAAATGGAATGATTTTATTGGTAGATTTAAGCATTTATATGCTCAAAAATTTTATCATATGCCTGATTTTAATGTTCAACACATTTTCTTTTCTTATTTACAAAAAGACATTAGAGATAAGCTTCTACTTTTTTAATTCTCTTCTTTTACTCAATCATGTACAGTACTTCATAATTATCAATTGCAAGTGAGTTAGTTTGAGGGAACTACTCCAATGGCTCTGGTTGATAAGAGTGATGTCACATCCAACAATTTTAACAAGTTTCAGAAACCAAAGAGCCTTATTAAGATCAATAATTTATCCAACAATGTTGATAAGAAAGTGGCAGAAACATCCAAAGGTGTGGCTCCTTTTTCATCCATTTTTAGACCTACTTGTAATTTTACTCAGCTTTATAAATATTTTCATAATGTGATGTTGAAGTTGATTAATGCTAAAGTGTTAAATTTTCATCCTATTAATCCTATTGACACATCCAAACCCTTACCCAAAAACTTTGATCACAAAGCTTTCATCCAATACCGTCATCAACCTTGTCATGATATTGAAGTTTTTTTGCATTTGAAATATGTTATTCAAGACCTCATTGATCCAATGCTATATCTGTTGAGGTGTGAACGATCAAGGAAACAAATTTGTAGCACCTCCCAACCAAAACTTTCAAATTTACACCAACTCTTTTCCATCTCATTTGACCAATATCGTTGAGTCTACCCAACCCTTGTTTTCTTCTTCCACTCATGTTGTTGAATATGATGATAAATGTAATGAAGCAAATAATGTTGTCAACCTCGTTGATCAAACTAAACCTAAACCTAAGATTTCCATTACTTTTGACCCTACTAAGACAATTAAAACAACTGATAGTCCTCTTCATACTATGGAAAAGATTAATGGCCTTCATTCTCATGGTGTCCTTATTGACCCTACTTGCATGGTGAATGTGATAACTGAAGAGCGTCTTTTTAATAGATAATTGCGACATGATTTTTATGATAAATTTGATGTTATGATCCAAACTTTCAATGGTTTCCTTTATCCTTCACATGATTCTATTTCATTTCCTATTGAAGTTGGTGGAAAAAAATTAGATGTTACCTTTATTATGGTTCTAACTTTTGATCAATTTCAAGTCAAACTTGTTCTTCCTTGGCTTACCTCCATGGAAGTCATGGCCTCGTCTATTCATAAATGTTTGAATTACTCACAATGGACAAATCATGATTGTTAACCAAAGCCTCTATCAGCCTTTAGTGCCTTGAGAGTCTGTTGACCTTGATTTATTTTGGCCTTCTATTCCTCAACCAACCCAATCCCATCATGGTAACCTCTCCTGATCATATCAAGCCTACAAAATCCAAAATATTTTTGAGCTTAGAAAACCTAAGGATAATCCATCTCCTTGTCTTGGACAAGGTCTTATTTCTACACCTCCTATATATTCTTCAATTCCACCTCCTATATCTTATAACTTCTTTACTTATGGTATTTGTCAACCTAATATGGTTCCTTCAGTTCTTTCTCCTAAAGAAGAAAATGACCTGATGTTGATTGATCTTGAACCAAATTAATTTCTAGCAAACCAAATGTAACCACCATGCTCATGATCATCGTTGTAAATTTTGTGCTAGAGACTTTCAATGTGCTTCCCAAACTATTCCTTCACCTAAAATACCCATTGATATTTTGATTCCCTATCATCAACCTATGCTTGAGCCAAAGGAGGAAGTTAACTTGAAAAAGATGAAATTGAAAAAACATGGTAATTCTATTGGTATCTTGGATTCTATTACAATTAATTTGGATGAAGAAGATACTCTTTATGATGATGCTTTTGATGTTCCTAATGCAACTAACAATGATATTCATGCTAGTGATTCTAATGATATGTTTCAAATTATTGATGTTAATCATGATTTACCAGCGATTTTTTTGCAATAGTTATCTCTTAATCCTAGTGATAAGTAAAGTGACCCATCTACACAACATGGTCCTTGTTAATAATTGGCTATTGTTTCATCTATAATGCTTGATGTTTCTCCTCTTGTGTGTTTCCTGCCTACCCTAAACACTATAGACCAAGATGGGGGACATGTAATACACTTGACTAGCTCCTCTTGTGGGGAAATTTTTTTTGTTTTCTTTTTTTTCATGATGTGTTTCCCCCGTGATGTGTTGCTTGTTATATATTTTGTTAGATTTCTTTAAATGGCCCGTGTTGCTCCATTGGTGTAAGGTTATAAATCAAACAAAATATCATAAACATTCTTCTATTTGTATCTCATTTCTTCTATATGTTTTTCCATGTTATGTCATGCATGTGTCATTGTTTGTAAATGTACCTTTGTGTTGTCTGATTAGGGATGATGCAAAACGGTAGTTACATATTATTTTTTGTCTTTGTGATGCCGGCCTAAAAAGACTCTTCTTTGTAACTCTTATGTGACATTATTCCGTTGTGCTTGTAGTTATACTACCTTTGGGGAATGATGAAATTTTATTTTGATATAATATTTCATGTATTATCATATGATCATACTGACCCCAAAGTTAGTAGATCCCTTTCGTGCTTTGTTTTTTCATGTGTTCATTTCCCTTGATTTGTCCTTTCTTAGGGGCATCTCATAGAAAAAATATTTATTGTGGGTGCATATATGCTTCATTAAATCCATTTCTCCCATTGAGGCATTTGCAATCACTTTAACATTGGGGAATACACTTCACTTCATGTTTCACATTTTTCACATACTTATACAATGATTTGATGCAATCTCTCTTGTGGATCCATTAACGAAGATAAGGCTTTCCTTAAGAACTAATCTCCCTTCTTTCATCCCTAAGGAGACAATGTTTTCCTTAGGCCTGATCACTTTTCTTTGATCCCTAAGGAGATAATTCTTTCCTTAGGCCTAATCGCTTTTCTTGATTCCTATGGAGACAACACTTTCCTTAGGCTTGATCATTCTCTTGTCGAATCCCTTAATGGAGATAAAGCTTTCCTTAAGGACTAATTATTTTTTTATGGATTGATTAGCATAACACAATTTTATAGACCTTCAATGCCATATTTTTCAATGCTTTCCTTTGTTTTATCCATAGTAAGTCAATCCCTTACTAGGATAGTAATCACACTTCTATCTTCTTTCTCTTTGTTTTTATTCCGATCGATGCCTCTCTCATCTTGGTTTCATATTTGATGAAGACATGAGTCATTTAGGGGCTTGATCTTTCTTTGTCTCCTTGAGCTTGATAATATCATTATTATGCATTTATATCCTTTACCATGAGCATAAGATTGTCTCATACTTGCGCTAAAGTGGTGGCTATATGTATAGTCCTAAAAATTTATCACCCATAATTGGATGCTTTAGGTCTTATTAGGCCCTATTTTGTGATTTTGATGTTTGAATGAATAGTATGCTTGATCTATGTGACCTAATTCTTATTTTACTACATCTAGTCACTATCCCCAATGTCTTGGTGAAATTTGATCCTATTTTTATTAGGACACATCATCAATGGTGATCTGTCCCTGGGGTTTTGGGCCCAGATTTCACCTGGAGCCCTATATCGGGGTCTTCTTTTGAGGTTTTCAATTGTGGTCTTCATGGATCAAATTTGAATCTTGTATTGATGGATTTATTATTAAAGGACCTCCTTTCTCCTCATTTTGTACAATTCAATCAAGTACAAGCATTTTGGCAACCAATTTATCAAGATTTCAAGCAAGAAAGAGCAATTAAGGATTTGGATTCAAGATTTGAAGGCAAGCATCCAATTCAAGATCTCCAAGTCTCATTTTATCTAAGATCCATCAAATAAAAGGAAATCTTCTCTAATTGATAAAATTTTCTCTCCCATGATGGCCAAGTAGAGGAATTCTCAATCAAGAAAGATGTTTCATTCATAATTATTCCTCTCTCCTTTACATGTGGTTATCAAGCATGTCTACATTCTAGATCTTGGAGTGGAAATCATATATCCATGCATTTGTGAGGGAATCCTTGATCCTAAATCACATTCCAAGTTCAAATGTTTGGATTTAAAGCACATTCAAGAATCTTCATGGATTTGAGAGATTTCTACATCCCTTCATGAGGATTTATGCAAGGTAAATCAACAATTTTCCTTTTACATTATTTCCTTTATGCAATTTCTATCATATTTCAAGGTTTATTCCTAAACAAGGGTTTAACTAAGGTAAACCCTTTTCCCAACCTTTTCCCCCATTTGATTGTGTGCAGGAACATGTTACAAAGTTGTTAGATATTTTTTTGGCAATAAAGGAACATATGCAGATTCTGTGAAAACTTCATTCGAAAGTGTTGGGTACACATTGAATTTCACCATGCCTTGGGGTAAACATCAAATTTTTCCCTGTACCTAACATTTTTTACTAGGATTTCTGCTACAAGTCAGTTTTGTCTTCTGGTTTTTGTTTCTGTCAGTTTTAGCTCGATATCAGTTTTTATCAATTTATTGTAATAATATTTTTAGTGAATTTTCTAATAGATCCATTACATTACATAATAATTCCTATTTCATTTCAATTAAATTTTTAGTGAAGGACATACCATATTTCCAAGCAGATCTTGAGTCACCTCTTGAGCCTATTCAAGATATTTTTCCTTCCTAAAATGGGGAACTAATTCACTTAGTATATTATATGTTGCATTTCCCTACTGTAAAGTACATTAACCCAAAAATTCATCAAAACCTTCAAAACAAAAGGTAAAAATTAAGTAGTGTAACCAACAATTTAGGCACGGGTATTGATTAGTATAGGCACCACTGCGTATGACATAGGATTTAATCCGCGAGTCTGACCTAGAGCTTCACAAAATCACTCAAAATTTGATTAAAATGCAAGAGATGTGGGTCTTACCGAGCGTGTTAGAATGTGTATGGTGTAAAATCTTAGTTATCTAAATGAAAACGAGTTGAAACAACTCTAAATGTGTATTCAAACAACCTATCCTACAACACACCTTCGATCGAGCTAAATGAAGGCACCCTGCTCCATTTATTTTCTCATTGAACCATTTTAATGTGGGTATTCTCTCAAACACAACAAAAGGATTCCCCAAAGGATGATTCTAAATGATATATATGGAGATATGATTCTAAGATGTAAACTAAAATGGAGAATCTAATCCCATAGGGTATGTAAAATGCACTAAACTAAGTGATTAAATATGAAATATATGTATCGAAGACATGGATTTCTAAGATAAATATGAATGAAATGATATGATACTAATGTCACTAAGATTGCAAATGAGAACTCTGGCAACAATTTAGCATGATAATAAGACTACAATGCAAGAGATGATTTTCTCATGGAGAGGCTCCTATTTATAGTGCTTGGAGGAAAATGAGCGGTGAGGATTTTAAATGGAATGAAGGGATATGATTGCAAGGGGTCAATGATGTGGATTCCAAGGTGGAAGTTAAATCAGCAAGAGTTGTTGACCATGTAAAGGTGGTGATTTGTTCATACATGTGTAAGCAACCTTTAAAAGTGGTGGCTCATGAAGTGAGGGGGAAAAAGTGGAAGAGAGAAGGTGGCTCAAGATGTCTCAAACATGTGTGAGCACATCCCAAAGAAGAAAGAGGGAACATTCATGTAAGAATATAGGTGGTTATTTAAGGAAGGTAGTTAGCCACCTTAGAAAGGGTTTCTCACACGTGTGTGAGCATGATTAAGAGATTAATTGTTGTGGGAATCACAAAATTAGTCTAGTTAATCATGATTAATTAATGGGAGTGAGTTTAAGAATGATGGTGATGGGTGTAGGTTAGGGGTTTCGGGCTTAGATTTATTTTTAATTAATTAATTAGGAATAAATTAATCATGGACTAAGGCTTGGGGATATTTTAAATAATAAAATTATTTAAATATAGGGTAAGCCTAGTGGGTAATTTATTAAATTAATTAATTACATGGCTAGGCTTAGGAAAATGGGTAATATATAATTAATTTCTAAAAATAATTATATGAAGGAAAAAGGGAAATAATAAAATTAATTAATTAAAATTAACCATATTATAAAGGGGTAAATAATTAATTAAATAAAAATTTTATTAATTAAAAAGGTCATAGGTTAAGGGATAAATTTTGATGTCTACAACCCCAAAAAAATGGGATGGCCAAGAATCTTCATACCCTCATTTATCATTAAGTTGATAGCCTAACTTAACTGAGTACTTACCATTAGAATCCCCACACCGCACCACCTTATCCTCATTGTCATTAATAAGAACACTCTTTCTGCAAAAAATATCCTTCATCAATGTTTGTTTCCTATTAGAAAGGCCTACCTACTCTACTGATCTCCAAACCCACTCCTCCACATACTCTCCTCTCTTGAGCTCCAAATAATCATTCACTCTACAACCCCATCTCTATGAAAAGAGAAACTTTAGTTCTAACAACTATGCATTCCTAGCCAAAGATGGCAACCCTTCCCACGAATCATCCCAAAATTTTGCTAGGAGCCCATTCCCCACCTACCATGAAATGTGCTCAACTATGACCGGTCAACAGGAAACAATAAAGTTCCAAATAGTTGAGCCCTTGGTAGGGTTGCAAATAGTGAAGATCCTATGATTATATATAGATTCTAACTATTTGGACTTTAGAATCCTGACCCATAATTGATTTGGATTAACGTAAATGCTCCACACCATCTTAGCTCCAATTTCTTTATTTATAACCTGCTAGACACACAACCTAGCACCCACATCCTATTTAGGCCTACATATCTTATCCCAAGCTAAAAGAGGGATCTTTTCCTATTCCTGAGCCCCATTCCAAAATAACTTTCCTATATTCTACCTAATAATTCTCATCACCTTCTAAGGGGTCTTCAAACACATCATTAATAATATAGGGATCACGAAGATCACCAATTTCAACATCAAAATTCTTCCTACAGAAGTCGACCCCTTTCTTTTCCAACCATACATTCTTTACATATAGAAATCAACTAAGCTCTTCTAGAGATCGTATTTATGAGCCCCTATAAGAAAAGGTGTTCCTAAATATTTACCTGGTAAAACACATGTTTTCATTTCAAGGATCCTACAAATCGTGTGCTACTTTCTACTAGTAGTGTTGAAGAAAAAGATTTTTTATTTACTCCAGTTAAAACACTACACAAACAAATATACTATAAATATCAACAATATGATTCATTATGCGATTTTCCCTCATATAATCTTCCCCTATCAATAATGTACCATTTGTAAACTGCAAGTGTGATAGAGGATCAACATCTCTAGCCACCCTAATACCCTTCCACCTTCCATCAAACTTACATTTAGAGATAAAGGACTTCAAACATAATAATAAAAATAAATAGGGAAAGAGGAACCCCTTTTCTGATCTACTTCGAGGTATTAAAAAATCTTGAGGGATACCATTATAAATCATAGAGAAGTGAGGGGTTTTGATGCAGCTACCAACCTAGTTCACCAAGAGATCATTAAAACCAAACTTTCTTAATACTTTTAAAATAATTTTTTGATTCACTTCATCATAGGCTTTCCTGATATCTAATTTAACCATAATATGCTATGTCTTTTCTTGTTTAATAGAATTAATAGTTTCATGGGCTACAATGATGCCTTCCACAATAGATCAGCAAGGGAAAAAACTACTCTTCTCTTCCAAAATGATTGATTTTAAAATCAATTTCAATCTATTGGCAATGACTTTCAAAGTAATTTTATACATATAATTACAAAGGGATATTGGATATAAATCATTAAAGGAGATTACCTCACTCTATTTTGGAACCAAAATAATAAAATTATTATTGAAATATTTCAACATAAAGCCTCGTTGTCTAGACTCCACTACTTACCACAAATTCATCGCAAAAAAATCCCATAACTACTGGAAGAAACATGTAGGAAGCCTATCTAGGCCTGGGGCTTCTTCCCCACCCAGTGCAAAAAGGGCCTTCTTTGCTTCTCTCAATTTGACCAACTCCAAAATTATTTAATTTTGATCTTTAGAAACGCAAGCAGTAATAACATTCCACAAAGTTTGATCATCTTCCAATGTCTGGATAGTATTATCAGCTCCTCTAAATAATCTAATCACCTCTTTATTGATAGCCTCAAGATCTCTTAGAACATTACCCAACTGATATGAGATAGAGAAAACCTTATTTTTCATCATCCTCACCTTCATCGAATTATGAAAGAACTTTGTGTTATGATCGCCTTCCATTAACCACATTTCCCAAGACTTTTGTCACCAAAAAATGTCCCCCCTTAATAGAACTTCAGCGTACTCTTGTCTTAAATATTTTTCCTATTAAAAATCATGTTCCCTCATCCCATCTTGGATGACGTTAGAGTGGAGTCTCCCCAAAACCTCCTCTAGCTTCAACTTCTCCAAAAAAATGTTCTTAATAGACTCTTGATTCCATCTCTTTAGACATTCTTTCAAAAATTATTGTTTTTTTTAAAAGGGGCCTTATTACCAATTCTAATAGGAGAAAAAGTCTACCAATTCCTAAAAAATTCTTTAAATCCTTTAGCCCTTAGCCACATTTTCTAAAATTTTAAGGGGCATCTAATAGGAGCAACATTTTCTTGAAAACAGATGTTGATTGGGTAGTGGTTCATACCAACAAAAGGAAGAATTTCTACTTCAAACATCCAATGTGAGAAGACCAATCCCCAACCAAAAATAAATTATCTAATTTCTCAGCAATATTAAGAAAACCACTCCTTTTTTATTCCAAGTAAGGTCACCTCTCCTAAAATTCACTTAAACCAAACTGCTCTTAGTAACAAATTCACTAAAACCAAACTGCTCTTAGTAACAAATTCACTAAAGTATTTATGAGCCTGAATTCTCCACCCTAAATCCCCTCTCTTTTCAGAAGGTTGGAGGATAGAATCAAACTCACCTTCAACAAAGAAAAGAGTTCCATCCTTATAAATAAGGTTTATCAAGAGTTCTTTCCAGATTTCCTTCTTTCCTACCACACTATTAGGGCCATAAACATTAACCACAAAGAAATGGAAATTTAGAATTTCAAAAAATAGTCTGAGCCACTACCAATTGTTACCCTGTTGAATAATGTTGACATCTACCTTACCTTCATCCCACAGACCACCTAACCCTCTAAAGGCTCCTTAAACATCAATCATAGAACATTTCCACCACTTCAGGCAACAATTAAAAGAGTCGACATCCTATTTAGTTTCCAGCAAAAGAATAAGATTTGGTCACAATTGATCAAGCTCTCTCTTGATCAACCCCAAATTTTTAAAGGCATTGTAACCCTTGACATTCCAAAAAAGGACCTTCATCCCTTGTGGGAAAATGCATAGCCTTTTCTCAATCTCAATTTCATTTTCCATGCAACACACCTAATCTCTTCGAACAGTTCTCTAGTTGTCCTTGCCCCCCTTCTCTTTTTTTCCCCTACGTTAACTTTATTTGACAATGCATATTAAAACCCAAAACTCCTTTTCTCATTAATACCAAAGGAACCTTCCATTCCTAAATTGTCCCAGTTCAAATTTTCTTCCTCAAAAGAGGAACTATCGTATGTTGGCAAAATGGTCAGTGCTCCCCTTAGGATTCATGACAAGGGACTAAGTTCCTCTTGTGGATTATATAAGTATATTAGTTGTATCGAGCATTGACAGGTCGATATTTGGTGCAACAACCACCACACTTATAAAAAGTGGTTTCAGAGCTTGGTCATAGGTTTGAATCCCCTTGGGTAATCCTGAGGGGGAGATTGTGTAGACCTTATGGAAAGACATATTGTCAATTAGTGCCAAAACACTTAGTCATTCATATGGTTACAGTGTTGACCGAGCCCAACAACTTGAAGTGTTACCCAAGCTAAGCAGTTGTAGTGTCGACTGAGCAGTTAGTTCCAAATAGTATCACCCAAGTCACTAGTGTTACCCAAGTTTCATGCCATCTCCGAGTGATCAATGTGGCTCGAGCACCCAGTTTCAACCGAGTGCCAAAGTTTCTAGTTCACTATGTCGCCCGAGTGTCAGTATATCACCCGAGTGGATTACTGGACCCGAGTATCAGTATTGGGTAAACTTAGTACATATTGTTTGATACTATTTAATATGATAAGTAGCCAAATTATGGAGGTAATTGATTTGGATATGGTATATATGCAAGACACTTTGTTTATCCAAATTATCATGTAAGAAAGATATCAATCATTAGAATAACATTGATGTGAAAATGAAGAGGCATATTGATTAGAAGGCTACAATAGTATAAAGGAATAGCAGAGACTCATCTATCACATTTAGGTGATCAGTATTACTTCAAAGGATCTTATTCAGCAAATTAGAGTTGCATAGTAGATCATTCACTGGTTCATTATAACAGGTGTATCAGTCAAATCCTTTAACAGGGTGGACTTAACAGTCCTTCACAAATCTCCAAACAAATTGCATACTTAAATATATTGTATAAATCCTTTCACAAGGTGGACCTAACAGTCCTTATTGCTCCTAATAGGGCAGACCATCAGAAGTGGTCAATTGTAAGCCTTAACAGGCCAACTTCATTACTGCAGTTCTAAATCTTGTGGGTATCATCCCCACCCCAATTTTACTTTCTATTTGGAAGGTTTCTGGGTAACCAAATATTGTGTCAAGTGTTTATTACTTTTTTGTTCCATGCATGCAATTAAATTAGTTAATCTAATAAAGGATAAAATTAAAGAAGTTTTATTGGTTCTTGATTCACCCCCCCCCCCCCCTNGTTCTTGATTCCCCCCCCCCCCCCCCTCTCAGTCACCTAGCCTATGATATACTTCCAACAATTGGTATCAGATCAAAGGTTCTCTTATCATAAGTTTAACATGTTGAGAAAAGATCAGAGACAATGGAAATATATAGACTGGAGAAAGCCATTGAAAATGAAAAGATAGATCTACAAGTGGCCATGGATCAAATCTAAAAACTCAAGGAGCAACTCTCTTATTCCCTGAAAAGAAGAAAAGAATTAGCAATGCAAATGAATAACAAAGGTTACATAAAAGAAAGAATTAAAGAATTATGCAAACAAAGAAGTTTTGAAGAAGATGATGCAGCCATTGAAGACCTACTTGCAAAGAATCTCAATTTACATGAAGAAGTTAGAAAGTTGAAGAAAGAACAAGAAATTCATTCAGTTAGAATATGTGAAGTCATGGAACAAAAGAACCAAGCAGAAAATGACAGAAAAATGGCACAAGAAGATAAGATATTTCTAACTAAAATATTAGAAGAAAAATAAAATTAAATCCATCATTTTTCACTTCACCAAGTAGATATGATAAATCAACTCAATAGTTCAAATCAATAAGTTATCAATCTGAGGACTGAAAATCAAAGACTGTAAAATGATCTCAATACTGAAAAACAAACCAATGAAAGTATGATGAATTCACAAGTAAGAGTGGGTCAGTTGACAGAGAAAACTCAATTTAGACATCATGGATAGACTAGATTAGGTTATATTAAACAAGGTGAATCCTCAAAGCAAGGAGCTCAAAAGAACAAGAAACCTACATGTAATCATTATGGTAAGATAGGGAATACATCAAATAAGTGTTGGAGCAATGGAAAGTCAAAGTTTAATGGCAAGTGCTAAAGGTGAAACAAACATGGACATAGGGCAAGTGAATCCACTGAGAAACCTAAGTTTGAAGGAAAATGTTTCAATTATAACAAACAAGGTCATAAATTCGTAGAGTGCAGAGCTAAGAAATGGAACCCTGTTGAACAATTAGCTAAGGAAATTTTTGGTTGGGATTACAACACATGGAGTAGATGTTGTCATTGTGGCGAATATGGGCACATTGGTGAAAATTGTGCAAAGACTCATCTCAGAAAAAGAAATCCTACGAAGAGATGTTATGTGTGTAAACAACTCGGTCATCTAAGCAAGAATTGTATGAATAGAGAAAAAGTGGATACTAGTTTTGAGAAAGGAAAAAAAAAAGTTTCTGAAATCAAAACTCAAATGAGTCAATAGTGGGTAAGGAAGTCTCCTAATAATTCAGACCAAAACAATGAAGGAACAAATGACACCCAAAATAGTGAATTCGATGGATCCACCATATCCTAATAAAGATGTAAGGAGATAACTAGAATTGTGCATACAAGTCATCATACATCAGTTCTAGATATGCTAGCAAGTCCAAATCTACATATTGATGCACTGGGACACATTATGGTTCTAGCCGAGTCAGGATCTCAATTACAACTGAGTTACTCAGGCTTAACCAAGTTAAGTTGGGTTGTATGATTTCAAAGATGAAAAGTTAGTTTTCATCGAGCTTCCAAGTAATCCTGGGAGAACTAACCAATCTATGATAGCTACTATGTACAGAGCATTTAATGAAATCTTTATGGTGAAATTTGTCATAAATGGTGAAATCAAAGGGTTATTGTTTACCAAGTTTTATAGTTTGTAGAGTGATTAAGATATTTTAGCGATTTTAGAGCAAATTTAAGTTTGAAATCTTTAGTTGCAGTAAAGTTTCATCAATCCTCTGAGCGTTATGGCATCTTCATCTAGTAGTAAGATCAAGAAGGGATCCAAGATGTTAGTGAGGAATGCTGTCTGTGAACTGCCAAAGTTCAAACTTCATCCAGCAATTGCAGAGGAGATAGATCCAATGGGAGCCCATTCCAAAATTCCTCCTAAGGTGTTATTGATTCACGACATTCAAACTTACTATCACTGCACCATTCAATAGTTAGGCACATTAGAGATTAATCAAGTATATGAGGCACTTTGTGTGAGTGGAAACCTGAAGCTGGAACACAAGCACCTTGAAGTCAAGGGTTTAACCCACATCTTGCATATGCCCAAGAATTTCTAGATAAAGTGGATTAGGTTTATTCTGAGTCATGTTCACAACATGCTTCTCTAGTAGGAGCAACTTGTGAAGATCACTAAGATGATGGTACATTGAGTGATAGGGTACCCAATGCTCGACAAACCTAAAGCAACTAAAAACCTACCCCGGGATGATCTAGCCAAGAAGACTCTTGCTGAGTGGGATGGAAGAGGCATGAATTTTAATGGAGTCACTGACATGGAGCTAAAGTTCATAATTCATGTGATTGCACATAATATATATAGTTCCAGCCGACCAAATAATGTTCCATGTGAGGCTGTGGACTTGGCATACAAAGTGGTGAAGAACAATTTATCATTCGACCTAGCCAAGTTGCAGCTCATCCAACTGAGCAAAAACATGGAGAGCATCCGGGCATCTAAGACCAATCTGTGTAATTTTGGTTCACTCTTGGTTTGCTTATTCTTTTATGTTCAAAATTTTTTCCCATCAAAAGGCACAGTTGTATAGAAGAAGGATGGGCCTATAATTTATCACATAAATGAGTTTATAGAAGAATTGGGAGATAATTTTGAAAGCATCATGGATGTATACTTTAAAAGTTTCAAAGAGAAAATGCAAAATAGATTCATAATTCTCAAACAATTGGTAGAAGACTATAAGAATGACATATGCTTCCTAGTTTATTGTGACAAAGTACACATCCAAGCAGACAAACCTAGGGTTGCATGGGTGAAACCTCTTGCATATGAGGTTAACATTGATGAGACTAGAGATATTATTGAAGCTCTTTTAAATAAGAATGTTGATCCTAAAGCACCATATTTTTGTACTTACGAAGAAGCTAAGTGAATAATATCATTGGAAATTGAGATTCCAAAATTCTTGAAGAGAGGAAGAAATATGGAAAATCATCAGACTCTCATCCTTTGATCACTGAAAGCAAAGAGGATGACATAAATATAGAAGAAGAATAACCTAAGAAAGAAGTGGAAGAGGTAGAAGTAGAGCCTCCTAAGAAGAAGAGGCTAGCCCCCAAGAAAACACCAAATGTCTCTACCCCTATCTTCACTGCAAACAAACCCAGAAGATCTAGAAGAAAACTGATATTTCCTAAAGAAGATGATGAAGAAGATACAATTACCTTCACAAAGCCACCACTTCTTCCAAAACCAAGGATGAGTAGAATATGATTGAGGATGCACTAGTAGAGAAGATGAAAATATGGAAGTATGATCCATTTGAATTGAAAATCCATATGACTGAAGACCTTCTCAAGGAAATCACCATTCATTGGAACAATGTAGTTCAGATTGAAAAGGATGTTAGAAAACAAACCTTGAAGCAAGTGATGCCTACATTGACTAATAAAGAGGTAAAAGATGCTATGTCTAAGTAAGAGAGTAATCACACTCCAAGGTTTAGGACTTTTCAAATTTTGAGCAAGAAAATAGAGGATGTTGTGCAGACCGCAACAAAGTTATGGAAGTCATTTTTTGATGACAAGGGAGATGATCAGAAAGAGAAAAAAAGTATAGATCCTTATGTATAGGTTAAATATGAAGAATTACCTAAGGTATAGACCATTGAAGAATATAATGCACAATAGGTAGCAGTAGAATTGATGGCAACCCTGCCCTAATCACCTATTCAAAGTAACTTATCTCTGAGCAAGGAAAAGATCACAGAGTATACATAAAGTTTAGTAGGAAGCAAGCATCAGGCTCTACCTACTACTGGGCCAAGCTAGACCGAGTCACAGAAGGACACTATGAATGTTTCTATAGTTGGTACTGATTCTATAGTTGGTACAAAGACAGTTAATGACCTATTTCAACTGAACACTGAGGACAAGGATGATGATGGAAAAGGTAAGGAAATCATTCCTTCACCTAATCCCAAGGTCAAGGCTAAAGAAAAGGAAACAATTACTGATGAAGTTGACCTTGAGGAAGACATTGTGATT
The DNA here is from genome assembly GCA_018584345.1 of Thuja plicata. NCBI lineage: Eukaryota > Viridiplantae > Streptophyta > Pinopsida > Cupressales > Cupressaceae > Thuja > Thuja plicata. Next base: position 836,982 of record MU223584.1, read on the forward strand.
CCTAATTGGGATCTTTCTAGCCTGACAGGTGAGCAGATGGACATCCTTGGGGAGCTATGGAAGAAAAGAGAAAAACAATAGAAGCTCCGAGCTGAGAAGAAAAGGAACAAAGTGCTAGAGGACATCAAATGTATATTCCTTGATTCAGTAGAGATTGAAGACAATGAGGAAGACTCTATAATGAACCAAATTGTTGACATAGTCTACAAGTTTAATCATGATCTTAGTGGTCAAGAGAAATTACTACATAAGGCAGAGAGAAAATTTGAGAATAAGGTTCTAGAGAATGTTGTGGGTAAGATTGCAATAGATCAAGTGAAGCTTACCACTATCATTAGCTCTCTAGAAACCACTATGGATAATGTTGTGGCATTATTTGTAAAGTTGAGTGACACATATAATTTTACCATGGAAATAAAGAACAAGCTGACAAAGATTGACAATTATTTGAAGGCAAGTGCAAGCCAGATGGCACTTAATCCTAGTTCAAGTTCAGCACATTTTGTTAAGATCAAGTATCTGACTGATCTACAGGCAGAGATACTAAGGGAATAAGGTAGAAAAAGATAATCCCTATCAACTATACAAATCCAACTCCTTCCTCATATGGATGTCATGCAAAAACATATTGCTCATGCAAAGACACTCATTCATGATAACAACTTTTTAGTTGCAGAGCTTATGATGGAGTTGTCTGCAGAAATTTAGATTGAGTTGCACATCCTGAAGGTGTTGAAAGACAATTGGGACAAGACTTTGTCTCAAATATTGAAGGTACATAGTGATTTCCTTTCATATTTTGGTATTACCTTGTAGATATGCTTTTTGGAATTTGTGTCAAAAATAAGGGCGAAAGATAGAATTTGTATATATATGAGGAAATACATGTACAGATAAGAGGAAGATATATATAGAAGAGTTACAAAAATAGTTTTGGAAAATAAAAAATAGAGTCAGTATTAGCCGAGTTGCAGAGTAGTAGTCAAAACCAAGCAAGTACCCAAGCACATGGTAAGGGGGATTTTTAACTTAGCAGTTTGATCAGAGTTTTTGGTATGATAAGTGTTTTTGTCACTAATGCCAAAGGGGGAGATTTTAGACCTTATGGAAATACATATTGTCAATTAGTGCCAAAACACTTAGTCATTCATATGGTTACAGTGGTGACCGAGCCAGTAGCTTGAAGTGTTACCTGAGCTAAGCGATTGCAGTGTCAACCGAGCAGTTACTTCCAAACAGTATCACCCGAGTCACTAGTGTTACCTAAGTTGCATACCATCTCTGAGTGGTCAATGTGGCCTAAGCACCTAGTTTCAACTGAGTGCCATAGTTTCCAATTCACTGTGTCGCTTGAGTGTCAGTATATCACCCGAGTGGATTACTGGACCTGATTATCAGCATTGGTCTGACTTAGTACATATTTTTTGATACTATTTAATATGATAAGTAGCTGACTTGTGGAGGTAATTGATTTGGATATGGTATATATGAAAGACACTTTGTCTATCCAAATTATCATGTAAGAAAGATATCAATCATCATAATAACATTGATGTGAAAATGAAGAGGCAGATTGATTAGAAGGCTACAATAGTATAAAGGAACAATAGAAACTCATCTATCACATTCAAGTGATCAGTATTACTTCAAAGGATCTTATTGAGTAGATCAGATTTGCATAGTAGATCATTCACTAGTTCATCCTAACAGGTGTATCAGTCAAAATCTTTAACAAGGTGGACTTAACAATCCTTCACAAATCTCCTAATAGAGTGCATACTTAATTGTATTGAATAAATCCTTTCACAAGGTGGACCTAATAGTCCTTATTGCTCCTAACAGGGCAGACCATTAGAAGTGGTTAATTGTAAGCCTTAACCGGCCAACTTTATTACTACAGTTCTAAATCTTGTGGGTATCATCCCCACCCTAATTTTACTTTCTATTTGGAAGGTTTCTGGGTAACCAAATATTGTGTCAAGTGTTTATTGCTTTTCTATTCTATGCATGCAATTATATTAGTCAATACAATAAAGGATAAAAGTAAAGAAATTTTATTGGTTCCTCATTCACCCNTCCCCCCCCCCCCCCCCCCTTCTCAGTCACCTAGCCTATGATATATTTGATCAGGTTGGAATTGGGAAATATTGAAATTTAATTTTTTTTCAGTATTTTAGATGTCTCAGTAATCTGCATTTTTTAAGGTCTTCGGGGTATTTTTGGCCCTGTCTTCCTCAGGGGAGGGTAACTGCAGGTTTGACTTCCCAATTTTGGGTCTATATTTTTGAAATATCTTTCCAACAAATTAAATGGTTCACAAATCAAATCAATATTTCCAACAGATTGTTGGAAAATGGTCAACACTCCCCTTAGGATTCATGATAAGGGACTAATTGCCCCTATGGATTATATAAGTCTAGTGGTGGTTGTATCGAGAATCAACAGGTTGATCTTTTGGTGCAACAAAAAAAACACTTGTAACATCATCATCATCACTGCAATGATCCTCCCCTTCTCCAACTTCCTCAAAATATTTTTCAAGATTCCCGATTGGAGAGATTTGAATGTCTTTAAACTAAATATTCTACTTAATACCCTCGCATTCCTTACTAACTTCATTATAGGAATCCATTCCCTCATTTCCTCCCACTTCCTCAACTATATCCATCTACAGAAGGTTTCTAGAAACATGAACATTCAGTTCCATAACTAGATTTTCAGCTTGAGCTTTAAGGTGGTCCACACTCAACCCTCTCGCTATGTTCTTTTGTCACACTGCTTTTATTCTTTGGGTGACTATTCAATTGAGCTATATCTAGACTCAATCGCACCTCCTGAAACCAACCCAGGTCTCTGCTAAGAATCACAATCCCCAACTGGTACAATAGCAATAGTGTTAACCTCAATAGGGTTCCCTCTACCATATCCTTCTTTCTCTAAGATGGAATCAATAACTTCCCTATCTATATGGTCTCTCCCTTACTCAACCTCCAATGATCCTTGACAACCATCATTTTCATTGGCCTCTTAGTCATTATATTTATCTCTAACCCTTTTACTTTCTCATTCACCATGCAGTCTTCGGTCATGTGGCTCAAGGATTTACACTTCTTTTAGTTCTCCACTCCATATTCAACTTCAAATTTTTGAACCCAAATACCTTCCAAGGTAATAAGCTCAATCATCATCAAATGAGAGGGGAAGGGCCTCATCTGCACACAAATTCTAAATTAAATACTAAAATCCTTTTTTCCTACTACTTAATCTACACAAATGAACTTTCCTATCTTATCCCCCAATGAGTTTCAAAGTCTCTTGGTGCCTATAATCATAAGGGAGGTTGTAGGGTATAAAATAAATAGGAAAATCTTCCATTTGGGCTTTAGTGGGGTCAAAATTTGGTGACCAGTCCTTTAGGTAAAACCCTAACCCTCCCATCATGAACGACCCACTTTGCAAAATATATTTTTTATCTAAAGGCCCGGGACAAATGACCAAATAAAAACTATTTGGGAGAGTATTGATAGCGAAATCCTTACCCTAGTGTTCATTACACCAATTCCTCACTCTCAAATACATCATCCAATCTCTAGATCACTTGATGAAGAAAGCCTTCTCCTTCATCGAATAAACTACCTCCTTCCACTCCTCATTTTCAATGTGCAACAATATGGATGAAGGGTTAGGAACATGAGTCTCCTTGTAAACTTTATTTTGATCTTTCACTTTCCATTTTGCTTGATTTCCCTAAACCACTTTGGAGGAGCAACAACCACACATTGGAAACTTATTCGAGCCTGCCCACCTGATTTTGTCTGCCTCTAGGTCTATCTTTCCAAATTTCTTTTGGGGATCCTAAAGTCTTGATCCTCCCAAACCCTACCAGGAGGGTTCCATACACAATTCTGAAACCATCTGCCATGATTCCCTTCCATTCTCTAACCTCCTCCATGGTTACGTTGAAACCATAGCTAGCCATTTACCATAGCCATAGAACAAACATTTTATCATTCAAAGTATTCCATGAAAATATTGATGAGAGTTTTTATTCAGATTTATCTTACTTTACCATGGTTTTATCCATGTTTAATCTAAATTCAACCAAGGTTTCTAGTTGAATTTATATCTTAATCTATCATAAGCAAAATTTGATAAAATTATATCTCCAAATACTTCATGTACTTCAAAAGGATCTCCAAGAACTTTCTTTACATTAAAGAGAACTTGTACACTAAATTTTGGTTCAATATATTTTGAGAATCTAGGGTGAACCCCCAATAGTGGGTTACACTTTTTTAGATGAATGAATTTGGCACTTTCGATCATTTTTTTGTTTTTACAAACTTTATATCAAAAGTCACTTTCGATAGAATGTCCAAAAGGCTTTTGATCGAAAGTTACTGACATCATAGTTTCGATCGAAATCGACTTTTGATCAAGTCTTTTTATTTTTATTTTTAATCATATTTAATTGGTTTCAACCGAAAAGGGTTTCGATCAAAACCAAGAATTGGGGTTTTTTTAATTAACAAAACTCATTGTTGAAAATTTCATTTTTGATAGTGAGGAGCAGCAAAGCAGTGAACCAGCAACGCATTTCACACTATCGAACCTTTGAAATAATTTTTAGGTTGAATTTTTATATTTTTACGTAAAAAATTTCTTCTTATTGCATTTTAAAATATATTTTTACACATATATATGTGTGTGTGTATATATATATGTGTGTGTGTGTTTGTGTGTGTGTGTAGGTATATATGTGTATATATATAGGTGTATATGTCTATATACATATATATTTGGATATATATAGGTATATATGTATATATGTATACATTAATATACATGTGTATATATATATGTATCTATGTGTATATATACATGTATATAGATAGATATACAAGTATATACACACATAGATACATGTATACATGTATATATATTTTATATATACATGAATGTATGTGTGTGTGTGTGTGTTTCATTTTGGAAGAAAAAAATTGAGGATTTTTTTCTCTTAAGATAGTATATCAAAATACATAGATAATAAAATCGACTGTAGCAGTCAACTACAAGAACCAAGTCTGTCATTGAATCAAGACATAACCAGAAGGATAAACCATGAACCAAAGTGCTCTCCAAAAAGAAATTAAATGCTTGATTTATACATGAGAGAAAAAAAAAAGGATCCCTGACCAGCTACAAAGCTAACCACATTATCCAATAACATTATTACTGCATTCAGCCTTGTCATTTTCAAAGGCACCAAGAGGAGGATTAATATCAAGTGGTGGTTGGTTAGCAACATCCTCCCAACCATCATCGACTCATTCTCTCTATTCTAAGATCTTCTGATTCTCCTTTTGAATGTTGAGGTTATTTTCCTTGGCAATTTTCAAGAGATTTACTAGCTCCTCTTCATTAAGCATGTCTACACATGTGTCAAAATAGTGTGCAGATTGGATGTCTTCTTTATACAAAATCATGGCTCCTTCTCAAACCAAGATAAGAAACAAGTCCTTTGAAACATCAATAACAACATAGACCTATTACATGATATAAAAAAGTGTGAGTTTATGATTCAACTTAGTAGGATTCTTTCTAATGTTATTGAACACATCCTCATTCCTCTTCTTCCAAAGGAACCATAATATTTCAGCAGAAAGAATCATCCAAAACATATTAAGCTTAAGATCAAAAATTTCAAAAAAGTCAGCAAGCATCTCTTTCTAGGAGGGACCAAGTCCAACATTCCAATAGATGGGTCTACCAAAAATAAGGACCAGATAGTATGAGTGAAAGAACAATCAAAAAAGAGTTGTTCGAACATTTCAGGACAATTACAAATAGAGCACACAACATGGTCAAGGCCAACAAAATTGAGGACATGGCCAATAGTAAGTCTTTTAAGCAGGAGGAGCCAATGAAAACAGGCTTTCTTAGGCTCCAAAGGGGAACACCACATAAAATCAAGAACAAACTGCCATCTAGAGACTAACCAACTAAGACCCCAAGTGTGGTTAATCCAATTTTAAATACTCATATCATATTTAAGAAAATTCGAAATTTGTTTCGTACTGAAACTGAAGAGAGAGGAACCATCCATCTATTTAAATTGCAACAAAAAATGCTCCTTATCCAACAATCTTCCTAGAAAGCATACTCTAATGGATTTCTGGATCAAAGTATAAGTTTTCTTTTGAGGCACAGGAATGCATAATTTATTACTTAACTCCTCCCAAGTGCCCAACCAATTACCAACCAAAATGTCAGAAATAAGAGATATTCCTTTCTTATTCTATCCTTTAGTAGAACAAATCTAAGTCAAGGCCAGTGGCTTGTTATTGTGATAGATCCCCCAACAGACTGATTTGTCTGAGACTGAAAAGAGAGGCTAACCATCAACAATATTCTTGGAATAGAGTAGCCCCCTCACCTGAGTCCAAGCCTTCCACAAGGTGGAAAATATTTTGGAACCAAACACTTTTATCTCCATATCTCCAAAAAGAATATCACAAAATGGCACATTATTCCAGGCTTTACCTTTTTTAATGGTAGACTTAGTGATATTGTTTCTTATCAATACTTTCCAAGGTTCATCATGTATGATGGTATTCAAAATTCATTTATAGGCTAAGGCAATGTCATGAGTTTTCAAATACTCAATCCCTAAGCCACCCATATTTTTGGGACTGCAACACCAATCCCATTTCACACAATGTCTCTTCTTCTTCCCCATTCCATCTGACCACAAAAATTCTCTAAGAGTCTTCTCATGATGATTAGATTGATATTTGGAAAAGAGCCAAGAGGAGGAGTAGTAAAAGCATGATAGAATAGCACTTTTTGGACTACTTGGACCCTACTAGCCAAGGATAGATGATGACTCTACCACTTCAAATTTTTCTTTTCAATCTTACTAAGACTCCAATCCCACATGTCTTTGGTTGAGGGCTCAATAAAGAAGGGAATTCTCAGGTATCTATTGATAGTACTAGGCCCACTCCACATCCATCCTTTGTGTATAATCCAATTAGGTTCCTCAAGCCTCCATCTAATTATAGTGGACTTATGAGGTGCCACCTTAGATCCTAAAGCCACGTAGAAGAATTGAATCCTATTCAAGGTATTATCAAGGTTTTTTTCTAATAATTCAAGGAATAGTGAAATGTCATATAAAAACTGAGCATGAATCAACTCCTCTTGATTTTGCAAGGTATTACATCTCACGGGAGGGCCCAAGTTAGAAGATATGAGAATATAATACATAGCATCAACATCAAGCACAAATAGACTTGGGGCAATGGGACAACCCTGCCTAATAGATCTTTTAAGATGGATGGGACTGGATATAACACCATTGATATCAATCATAGTAGAAGCATCTTTAAATAGGATGGAGATCCATTTACAAAATTATTGAGGAAAACCAAAGGCTTTCAACATACCAATCATAAAAGGTCATTCAATTATGTTGCATGCCTTCTCAAAATCCAAGAGAATCATTGCAGCCACCTGACCTTCTACTTTAGCTCAATGCATAACCTCCCAACTAGTGATAATATTTTCCAAAATATATCTCCCTTTAATAAATCTGGTATGTGTAACAGAGATAATATTGTTCAAGATGTTGGACAACCTCCTTGCTAGCACTTTAACAATAATATTGTACAACAAGTTTAGAAGTGTAATAGGGTGTCCGTTCTTGACTTAAGATTTATCCCCAGCTTTAGGAATCAATTTGATCACTCCCCTGTTAATGTTCACCCCCAATGAACCTTTGTCAAAAATATCCCCATATAGGGACAATAATTTACTATTAATCTAATCCCAATTCTCTTTGTAGAATTTTGTAGGTAGTCCATCCAGACCAGGAGACTTCCCATTGTCCAATGACCTAATATCTGTTAGAATTCAAAGAATTCATAAGCCAAGATCACCTGCAGCAAAATACTTGTCACAAAGGCAAAGAATGGAGACAAAACTCACATAGATCTTAAAGATAAAAAATTATTCATTCAGGGAGAGAAATGAGGGAATTACAAAAGAATTAATAATTACAAAGTGATCAATCCTAATAAAGGAGATCAAAACCCTAAGAAGGGTGGAGAAACCTAGGTTGCATGAATAATTAATTATTGCATGCCTAAAGTTTAGCTTAAGTGAACTAGAGATTAAAAAAAAAATGACTTAATAATTAAATCGATGATGATTTAATTAATAAGTGAAAATGTGACTTAATAATTAAATAAATAATGATTTTTTTAATAAGTGAAAATACCTTTTTACTCTAACAATAGCTTCTTCAATTACTTTTAGATCAATATTATGGTTTAATGCTTTTGCCTCCTCCTTGGAGACTTTTTGGAATCATCTTGATGCATCTGTCTAGGGCCTCCTGGTTACTAGGCCCATTCTCAGAGGAAAAAAGTATACTATAGAAGTTGAAGAAGGCTTCTCTGATTTAATTCTCATCCTTGGTCACCCCATTATCAACTTGAATTTCATTAATGCACTCTCTTTTGTGTTTGGCGCTGATAATATTGAAAAAATATTTTGATCCTTTATCACCCTCTTGTAGACAATTCATTCTAGCTTTAGTCTTGTGCCCTTGAATATCATAGTTTTGAATCCTCCTTAGTTCAACTTTAGTTTGAGCTAGCTCATTTTCAAGCTCCTCCCTATTCCCCTCTATTTGCATTTGTCTTTCAATTTTTATACAATTTCCTCTTCAGGTGAGCCTCCCTCTTATGTTTATCTTTGGCTTTCTTTCTACCTATGATTTAGAAAAAATTTGTCCATCCTTTAACCATATCATTCCATTGGTATCTTGGTGATAGGAAAGAGTTGCATGTCTTGGATAAGCAGGTAATCATTTTAATGGCCCCAATAGATTCTTCATCCTATAGAAGAGATACAATTAATTTGAACAAGTTATTCTTCCTAGGTACTAGTTCCATATGGTCCTCAAACTTAATGGAGAAATATATAGGAGAGTGATCAGAGTTACTTGCTAGAAGAACCCTCGCAGTCAAGAATCCATAGGTATTCACTACTGATAGCATTGAATAATATAAATAAATCATGTCCAATATATAGTAAACTCATTATCTACCTGATTGTTTGTTACACCAAGTAAAGAATATGGCATCTGATTCATTCTTACATCCTGACAAAGGATCAACTAATCTAAGTTTTCTTTTTAATTTAACCTAGAATAATTTCTCATGTCCTTTCTAAGAGTGTTTGATACCTCCATTTTTATCTTCTTTATGCTCAATCATGTTGAAATCTCTAGTAATAACCCAATGAGCATCAAGAATATTATTAGCAAGCCAATCCAAAAAATAGTGCCCTCCCTATAATCATTAGCAACATAAACATTGCTACACCAAACATTTTTTCTTGGTCACAGAAAGTGTCCCATTGGGCTCTTTGGCATGGAGAGGATCCTTCACTCCTGATTTTATCAACCCACTTAGGTCTAATAAGAATAGAAACACCACCTTTACCCATGTCATGATTTGTAAAGAAACAAGTTGATTTGTCCCAAAGAAATTTAACAAAAGCATGATATCCAACCACTTTGATCTCTTGGGGACACACAATGTCCTTATCTTCCAGACTATTACACCACTTTCTTACTACATATTTTCTATTTGGCATCTCTAAACCCCGAACATTCCAACTGTGTAGGTTTAGCATCATAATAACAGAAAAAAGAGGGAGGGAAACACTAACTTTAACATAGTATGTTAAAGCATTCTGGAAGATCGGATATCTTCTTCTTAATAACCTCTCGTGTAGTCTTAGGGATATTTTATCTATCTAGCTTCTTCCTTTTCCTGGTGTTTTTATTCACAGCCTCAATGAACTCTTCACTTCGAGTAGTTACCATATTCTCAAGAGCATGGGAACTAGCCACATAATTATAAACACCATATTGGGGAAGTGATAATTTAGAACTTGGGAGAGTACTCTTATTCAAGGATGCCACATCATTTTCCTTAGCCAAAACAACATGCTCACTAATGTCTCTTAAGGCTATTTTTTGAGAATTTAGTCTGGTTGGGGGGGAATATCACCCTTTTCTCTTTGTTGGTTATGGAAAACATATTGAGCACCGGTTGAGGCCACTTGGTTAGGGTTAGGGTGGAACTAAGCTGCAACACATTCATATTCTTCTTCAAACATGGGGTTAACCAGAGTGAAAAATCCATTTTTCCTAATGTCGGGTCTACTGGAAGGTGAAGAAACAAAAGTAGCAACCAGTTTTAAGTTATCACTACTCTTATTCACATTATTCACTTTATTAATGTTTATAGCATCCTCCTTATTGTTCATAGGGGTTTCAACATTAAAATATTTTTTATTTTTTTTTCAGAGCAGGGCAATCCCGTCTAGTATGGCCATTTAGTTTGCAAAGGAAGCAAGCTCCCAAATTCCCCAACAAATAGAATTCCCAAGCAAAGGATTTACCACCAAAATCAAGAGTAATAATTTCTGGGATATCAACATTGGGATCAAGGGCAATTAAAACTTTGGCATTCAAATGGGGAAGGGTAACAGAAGATTCTTCAACTTGCATGACTGACCCCAAAGGCTTCAATATTTGAGGGATGAACGACCAAAACTCAGGTTGCACATTACGCAATTCAGCACAATTGGGAGTTGACCAAGTGGTGACCTCATCAATATTACTATTGGGTGACCAAGGAAAAGATGTAAACATAGCCTATCCGACATTCAAAAAATTCTTCTTTAAAACCCTATCTTGCATAGAATGGTTTTTTTTTTAAAACAAAAATTTGTTAGAATAAATGAGAGGGGGGGATGAATCAGTGGCCTCAATATTAATCCAATAAATCAACCACAAAACTTTATATCTCAAATATAAACCTGCAGTTATCTTAAGTCCTTCAAGATGTATGCCCTTAAATTATCTTATCAAATAACTACTGCTCGGAGTCTACTGTTAAACCTTATTCTTAAGATTTACCGAATAGCAGTCTAGCCTTTACCGAAATACAGTAAATAACTTAGTGTTTACCGATCAATCTTTTTTTAGTAATGTGTAAAGAAAAACATTAAATTTATGAGCCATAAATAATTTGACACATGGATTTTTAACGTGGAAACCCTGTTGAGGGAAAAACCACTTGGGACCGGTAACCCAAAATTTTCACTCTTCTAAAGTGAGCTCGGTGAAGAGCCAACCTTGTTAAAGGTTACAAACATATTATTAAGTGCGACCTTGTTAGAGGATTTAATATAATAGTTAATCACTTGATATCTGGCATTTTACTATGCTATCTTCATGAGAAAATTTTTGATACTCCTTGGGATGTATCTCAATATATGAAGGATAATTAAATCCTGCTCGGTTAAGAGACTTTCTGATCCAATGGTTAAACTAAAATAGTAAATGATTTGTTCATATATACAACTTAGACTTGCAGGTTTTTAGATCTATTGTAATCTCATAATATATTTTTGATCAATGTTTCCTCTTTGTTCCTTTGCTCCACTTCTTTATGCTTGTGATGTTGTGCTTCTCTATTACTCAGTGTCCGTAGAAATATTTAGCTTTGTTCTTTAGCTTGTTTGATCAGGACTGCATGAAGTCTTCTTCGCCACTATTCTCTTTAATGTCTTCTTCTCTATTTACCCGCCAATTCATAATGAATTATCTTGTATCTCTTATAGAATAATTTCACCATTTCTAGGTCTTTGTCTTTCTTGTACTTGGTGTGATCCACAATTCTTTCCATTCTTTCTTTAAAGCTTGCTTTAGTTTTATCCCGCAGATTTCTCCTTGACAACTGGAATAAAACTATCTTTAAAACTCTAGCTTATCTGTAGCTTTTAACTTGTCGATGAATACAATGTGATCAACTAGTTAACTCCATATTTAGCTCTTGCCAACTAAGTCTTTTGTCATTCCTGAACTTCATTTCTTATCGGTGTTTAACTCCTTGTTAGATCAATCTTGACTTCAGTTGTGCTTAGGCATCTCTGTCCGTCGGGGTTGTCTGTCTGTGGGGAAACACTGTGACTTTCAGTTCTGCTCGGGTTACACTTTGGTTCTGCTCGGTAATGCTTGCCTGGGTAACTTGCTCGGGTATCACTGTGACTCTTCTCTCGAGGTTCTCTATCTGTCAGGGTGCATTATTTGTCGGTGTTTGTTGTCACTTGGTGTATACTAAAATTTTATGCATTACTGATAACATAACCTTTATCTCTTTAGTTCTTTGAAGTCTTTGACACTATCTATATATAACCAATCAAATTATATCAAGTTGTCATCAATGACAATATAATACATTAACTAATTTAATGTCTTGCATTAACTTTCTAAATCTCGGTGATCATCAACTTAACATCTTCAAACATTTAATCAGTTATAGTTCATCAATCTCTCCCTTTGGCATTGATGGCAACACACTACATTATTACTAATACAATATGAAATATATCAGTTGTAGTTCATCAATCTACCAAACTTTTTGTTCTATAACCAATACAAATATCTGGCTCTCGGTAAGCTCTTCTAGCTTAGATTTGTTTCTTATAGAGTACATTCTTCATTCTTTATTCCCTTCACTGGATAGGTGTAGAAACTTCTGATTCTATCTCTCCCTTTGATGTAGAATCTATTCTTTTATGTTGTCTCTCCCTTTAACTATTCTTCTCCTTGATCATCTCTTTTTCATTTGAGTCATCTCTCCTTTAGGATAACTTTTCTCCCTTTGGATTATCATGATGGATATTTCATATATAATCTCTCTCTTTAGTCATCTCTCCCTTTGACAGCAATGCCAAACAATATCCTTCCTCCTTTTTATAATATACTCCTTGAATTTGCCTCTCCATCAACAGTACAATTACTCTGGTGTTCGGTGTAGATAAGTACCTTGTTGTGTACTGATGTATCTTTTTAGTCCATCTCTTTGCTTGCATCAACATGAATGATCTTCTAATAATGTGTAGGCTGATGCAGCCTCTTAGTCATCTTAGTGACTAATAGACAAGGGTCGGACCCCTAGTCTCTTTCTGAGGTACACAAGTGTATCTTTAGGCAATGGATTTATAAATATGTCTACTAATTATTCCTTGGATTGAACATATTCCAGTATTACCTCTTTTTCTTGCACTTGTTCTCTTTAGTAATGATACTTGATAGCAATATGATTAGTCTTAGCATGCATGACAAGGTTCTTTGATATGTTTATTACACTGGTATTATCACAATAGATAATCACTCATTCAAGAATTTTCATATTCATACATTCTAGTAATTGTTTGATCCATGCAATGTTGGAGCAATTTACAGCAACAACCACATATTCTGCTTCTGCAGTATATTGTGAGATGCATCCTTTCTTCTTGCTTATCCATGTGACAAGTCTATCACCCATGAAGAATGTTCCTCGTGTTGTGCTCTTTCTGTCATCTAATTTTCTAGCCCAATCAACATTTGTATAGACTTGAAGCTCAAATTTTCCTTCTCTTTTATACCATAATCCATAGTCCTCGGTGTTCATTGGATATCTCAAAAAAAAATTGATAGAATTCATGTACGATTCCTTGGGATTAGTAGAGAATCTTGTACCTATTCCAACTGCATGTGCTATATCTGGTCTAGTATGAACAACATACATGAGTTTTCCAATCATAGATCTATATAGGGTCTGATTTACCTCGGTTGACTTGTCTTCCTTTGTCATCTTGCATCTGGTTGCCATAGGTGTTCCAACTAGTTTGGAATCTTCCATCTTGAATATCTTCAGCACTTCCTTGATGTATTTGGATTATGTGATATATATGCCTACATCCTGTTGAATAATTTGTAGACCAAGAAAGAATTTGATCTCCCCAAACATTGACATCTCAAACTCTTTGCTCAACATTAGCAAAATATTTTCATAACATATCATTACCCCCAAATATGATATCATCAACAAATATTTTAGCAATCAAAATTTTATCATCAGTATCTTCTTTTAAATATAGATTATTGTTTTCACTTGTTCTTACAAATCCAATACTTATGAGATAGGAGTGAAGTCTTTCATACCAGACTCTTGGTGATTTTTTTAATCTATACAAGGCTTTGTGTAGTCTACAAACCATGTTTCTCTTGTTAGGATCAACAAACCCTTATGGTTGTTTAATGTATACCTCTTCTTCTAGTATTTCATTTAGGAATGCAGATTTGACATCCATTTGGTATACCTTGAATCCTTTGAATGCAACATAATCAAGTAGAATTCTGACTCCTAGTCTAGCAATTGGTGCAAAGGTTTTTCCATAGTCAATACCTTCTTCTTGTGCATACCCCTTGCATACTAATATTGCTTTGTTCCTTGTGACTTCTCCATTCTCATTCAGCTTGTTTCTGAATATCCATTTGGTACCAATGACATTCTTGTCATCGGGTCTAGGTACTAATGTCCATGTTCTATTCTTCTCATTTTTTCTATCTCTTCATTCATAGCACTAACCCATTCTTGATTTTCAAGTGCAGTATTCACATATATAGACTCAAAATCACAAATTAAACATCTAGTGTTCAGTGACTTACTTCTTGTTCTCATTCCAGCCTTCTTGTCTCCTATGATCTAGTTCTGTGGATGGTGTCTTCTGACATACTTTCCAAGTATCAAATCATCTCTTTTTTCATCATTTTGACCTTCATTCTGATCTCCATCGCTCGTGACATTATCTTGAGCAATTTCCTATTTTTTTGGTGTTTGCAGCCTGATGCTCGGTTTCATTGTTCTATCACTCAGAAGTGATACAATATTGCTTAGGAAAAATGTCATGTTCTTCACTATAGACAAAACTGTTGTAGTCTTCCAGTTCTTTTCTTCTTTATTTGTCATTTTTCTCTGCAAATTCATCTACTCTGACATTTGCACTTTCGATTATTTTGTTAGAGGATTTATTAAGACATTTATAAGCCTTGCTTTTGGTAGAATACCCTAAAAATATTCCTTCTTCACCTTTGGAGTCAAGTTTTTAATTTCTATAATCTTTCAAAATATAACATTGACTTCCAAAAATTATGAAGTAACTTACATTGGGTGTGTATCCATACCATAGTTCATATGGTGTCTTATTGGTGTATTTCTTCAATTAAACTATATTCAATGTGTAGACAATAGTACTGATAGCTTCTCTCCAAAAATTTTGAGTGAAGCCTTTCTAAATCATCATTATTCTTGCACTATCAACAATGGATATGTTCCTTCTTTCAGCAATCCCATTTTGTTGTGGTGTTCTTGGTGCAGAAACCTGTCTTTGAATTCCATGCTCATTACAAAAGTTAGTGAATTCATCAGAAATAAATTATCCTCCTCTATCTGAGCTTAAGCATTTCAATTCCTTTCCACTTTGGTTTTCTACAATATCTTTATACCATTTAAACATCTTGAATGCTTCTGATTTATCTTTTAAGAACATAAGTGTCATCATTCTAGAAAAATCATCAACAAAGAGAATGAAGTATCTATCACCATAGTAACTCTTTGTTCTCATTGGTCCACATAGATCACTATGGACTAATTCTAGAATGACATTAGATGTGTAGGTTTTTCTCTTGAAACTAGACTTTGTCATTTTACCTTTTTGACAATTTTTACACATGATATGGTTGGGCTTTGACATGCTCGGTAAGCCTCTTACTTTCCTTTTATTGCTTATCCTAATCATGTTGTCAAAATTCACATGACATAACCTTTTATGCCACAACCATATGTCTTTGGTTCTAGCCATTAAACAAGTGGTGTTAATATCATCAAGATAGAATAGGTTACCTTTTGTCTATTCACCGCTTCTAATCAACCTTCCTAATTTATTAAAAATCTTTGCCTTTTTGTTCTCAAATGCAACTTTGTGACCTATGTTATTTAGCTGTGAAACACTCAATAGATTATAGTTAATTCCTTTTACCCAATATGCATTTTCACATCTGATCAGATTATTCAACATTAAGGTTCCTCTACCTTCAACCAGACAAGGTGAGTCATTACCCATTCTTACTGATCCACCATTGTAATACTCAAAAGTTTCAAAATTTTCCTTATCTCCAGTCATGTGGTGAGTACAGCCACTATCAATAATCCAGACATCATTTTTACTAACCTTAGATATGAGTGCAGTCTCAACATACCTTTCTTCTTCGTCTGAATCATCCTTCATGGAAATAAATACCACCTCAATATCCTCATCAGCTTCGGTGTTAGTATTCTTAGCTTTGTTCTCAACCATGTAACAATCTTTCTTCCCTTTGTCCTCGTAGTCTCAGGTATCTCTTATGTCAGATTGTCATTTTCTTTGGTAATCTCTGTTATCGCCTCTATTAAAACTTCTTTTCATATGATCTATCATTGTTTCTATCTTCTTTTATTTTTTTAGGACATCTAGCAGCAAAGTGTCCAATCTTATTACAATTAAAACATACCAATGGTAATTTACCTTTGTATATACCTTTGCCTCTCTACAATCTTCTATCCATTAGTGCTTCAATATCATCCAGTTCTTGGTCATCACTATCACTTTCACTAGCATTCCTCATAGTGTGTTTATGACTTGACTTACTTATTTTCAAAGAAGATTTGAATGCAGACTCAATAGATGGTAAGATACTGTTATCAAATTTATTCATTTCAAATGAAATAATTCTACCAACCAAACTATCTAGAGTGACATTGTTGTTTGCTACTGCTCTCATTTCTTGTATAGAAGATACTCTAATAGCATAAACATGCAGTAAGGTTCTTAGGATTTTACTTACCACTCTTTCTTCTTTAAGTACACCTCTAACTCCTCGGATAGAAATGACTACCTCTTTGGTTCTGTAGTTGTAATGAGTGATTTTTTCTCCTTCTTTCATTCTTAGGTCATCAAATTTACCTCTTAGGCTTTTTGCCTTAGATCTTAGCACATTTGCATCTCCTCCATGTACTACCTTCAATTTATCCCACATCTTCTTTGCAGTGGTGCATGTTTTGACATCTTCAAATTCAACATCAGAGAGTGAGGAAGCAAGTTCTATCATCATAAAATTGTGTGCATGCTTTTCTCTCAATTGATCAAGTGTGTGAGGTCTTGTAGGAAACACATATTCAGTATCAAAGTATTGAGTGACATCATTTCCAATACCTGATAGGTGGAGTCTTATCCTGCTTTGCCATGATGCAAAGTTGTCTTTGTTCAACTTAGTCACATCCCATTTTCTCATCTTGTGATCTTTTGCTTAGGTCTTGAAACCTTCCTTTCTAAGCACACAAGCTCTGATACCAATTGTTAGAATAACTGAGAGGGGGGGTGAATCAATGGCCTCAATATTAATCTAATAAATCAACCACAAAACTTTATATCTCAAATATAAACCTCTAGTTATCTTCAGTCCTTCAAGATATATGCTCTTAAATTATCTTATCAAATAACTATTGCTCAGAGTCTATTGTAAACCTTATTCTTAAGCTTTACCGAATAGCAGTCTAGCCTTTACTGAAATACAGTAAATAACTTAGTGTTTACCGATCAATCCTATTTTAGTAATGTGTAAAGCAAAACATTAAAGTAATGAACCATAAACACAATTGACACATGGATTTTTAACGTGGAAACCTTGTTGAGGGAAAAACCACATGGGACCGGTAACCCAAAATTTTCACTCTTCTGAAGTGAGCTTGGTGAAGATCCAACCCTATTAAAGGTTATAAACACACTGTTAAGTGCGACCTTGTTAAAGGATTTAATATAATAGTTAATCACTTGATAACTGGCATTTCAATATGCTATCTTCATGAGAAACTTTTTGATATTCCTTGGGATGTATCTCAATATATAAAGGATAATTAAATCCTGCTCAGTTAAGAGACTTTCTGATCCAATAGTTAAACTGAAACAGTAAATGATCTATTCATAAATACAACTTAGACTTGCATATGTTTAGATCTATTGTAAGCTCATAATACCTTTATGATAAATGTTTCCTTTTTGTTCCTTTGCTCCACTTCTTTCTACTCGGTGATGTTGCGCTTCTCTATTTATCGGTGTCTGCATAAATCTTTAGCTTGTTTGATCAGGACTGTATGAAGTCTTCTTCACTAGTATTCTCTTCAGCATCTTCTTCTCTATTCACCCACCAATTCATAATGAATTAGCTTCTCTCTCTTATAGACATAATTTCACCATTTCTAGGTCTTTGTCTTTCTTGTTCTTGGCGTGATCCGCAATTCTCACCATTCTTGTTTTAAAGCTTTCTTTAGTTTTATCCCGCAAATTTCTCCTCGACAACTATAACAAAACTATCTTTAAAACTCTAACTTATCTGTAGCTTTTAACTTGTCGATGAAAACAATGTGATCAACCAGTTAACTCTGTATTTAGCTATTTCCAGCTAAGTCTTTTGTCATTTTTGAACTTCAGTTCTTATCGGTGTTTAACTCCTTGTTAGCTCGGTCTTGACTTCAGTTGTCCTCGAGCATCTATGTCTGTCGAAGTTGTCTGTCTGTCGGGAAACACTGTGACTTTCAATTCTAATCGGTAATGCTTTCTCAGGTATCACTATGACTCTTCTCTTGGGGTTCTCTATCCGTCGGGGTACACTGTCCGTCGGTGTTTGTTATCACTTGGTGTATACTGAACTTTTATGCATTACTGATAACATAACCTTTATCTCTTTGGTTCTTTGAAGTCTTTGACACTATGTATATATAACCAATCAGATTATATCAAGTTGACATCAATGACAATACAATACATTAACTAATTTAATGTCTTTCATTAACTTTCTACATCTCGGTGATCATCAACTTAACATCTTCAAACATTTAATCAATTATAGTTCATCAAAATTCCTCTTTGAATCATTCTAGAAAAATTCACAATGATACCTAGTTTTTTTCCAAACATTGCTAATCCAATCATGAATGAATTTTCTGGCTGGAAGAAATTTATTGTCCATGCACATAAAAAAGATTGCAATATTCTTCAAATGAGACTGTTAAGAGTTAATTATGTTTACCATGTCATGATTGGGAGAGAGGGAGATAGTTTAAACCAGAAAGAGGATTCCTACCCTTTGTTCCTCCTCTAGTATTTGCACCTCTAATGATGCCAATGTCTCCCATTTGACATCAATTGGGTCTAGCACCCATTCTTCCACTTGGTTCCACATCCTGTCCTCCAGTGAATTTTCCATCAAAAACTGCAGACTTAGGATACTTGATACTATTCGAGTCCGCCAGAACAACTTTGTAGGATAATTTAGTGGGCTCCTTAACATTTTAACACATATCCTTGACATCATCCTTACCAATCTCTTCATAAACTGTACCATTAACAACCTCCATTCAATGAGGAAGAACACACACTCAGGGCCTTCGAAGGCCAAACCCTGGACGCAACACACAAAACCCACATACAAAGGACGCGAAAAAACAAAGTGAAAAGACAAGGGGATCAAAAAGAAATGAAAAAATAATAAAAGCAAGCATGCAAAAGACAAAAGGAATGATATAAAGGATCCCAAAGAGACTATCATGAATCTCTGCAAGTACAGGAGCGCCCCATAGAGGCCACCAGAGAGCTCCCAACTTGCAGAGCCATTTTTTTCCCGTTGTCTTAAATTTTTTTTTTAGGAAGAATGATATTATTTCTAATAGAAATCATTTTCCCCCCCAAAAAAAGAGGATTTTAATTATCAACATGTATTAAATATAGAGTTTACCAATGAAAGAACTACAACAATGTTGAACATGTATCTTTGTTTAAATGTGACCTCTTTACTTGTATATTCTTGAATGTATTAGCTCTAATTTAACACTTGACACTTCTCCTAAAAAACTTATGTTTTGACATAGATGGTCTCTCTCTCTCTCTCTCTCTCTCTCTCTCTCTCTCTCTCTCTCTCTCTCTCTCTCTC
>MU223584.1:870940-899815 GCA_018584345.1 Thuja plicata
ATAAAACTAAGCGGTGATTCCTTATAAAGGATACCGAAGCCCTAAAAAGGAAACTCTCAGAAAATAGAAAGTTGCCTAAGTATAACTTAAGCACAAAAGAGTAATTACTAAATTACTCTAACAATCAATACCAGTAGAAGGAAGCAATGTTGACCCTTCTCTAACATATGTTTCCTGAACTTGGGCTATCCCTTGTCCAATATTTTCTTGAGCTTATTCTTGTTGAGAAAAAGATACACGCAAAATAGAACAAAAATTACTCAAGGGGAAAGACTAAAAATACATATTCGACCAAGAAGACTAAAATTACATATTCACCTAAGAAGACTAAAAGGAGAGAGAGAGAGAGAGAGAGAGAGAGAGAGAGAGAGAGAGAGAGAGTATTTAATGACCTTAAAGAAGACAAAGGATCTAGAGGGAGTAAGAGAGTAATATGTTAGAATAACAGAGAGGGGGGGTGAATCAGTGGCCTTAAAATAATTTCAATAAGATCCAACCAAAAACTTATATCTCAAATATAATACCCTCTAGTTATCTTTTAGTTCATCAATATGTATGCCTTAAATAAACGTAACAAATATAAGCTCCTCGATAAGATATCTTATTATCTTTTCTAGACTTTACTGAATAGCGGTAAATAAACTTAGTGTTGGCTCGTTAATGGGCCTCCAAGGGTTACTCCTTTCCTACAAAAGGATAGGTGTGCTTGGCAACCACCAGACGAAGGATGGATCAAAATTAATTTCAACAGGGCAGCCAGAGGTAACCTGGGCACTTCCGGGTGTGGATGCATAGCACTGGACTATGAAGGCAATATAGTAGCATTTGCAGCGAAGAGGTTATGAGATGGAACCAACAATGAGGTAGAGTGTGAAGCTACAAAAGAGGCGACCTTATTGGGAGTAAAAATGGGCTTTCGAAAGGTGCACCTGGAAGGGGATTCTGAGATCATCATAAATGGGATCAAGAAAGGCAAACTGGAGTCATGGCATCTTGACAAGCATATTAAATAGATTAGGTGCTTTATGCTGGAGTTTGAGGACTTCAGAATTTCCCATGTGTATAGGGAGGCAAATGTGGTGGTCGATAAATTGGCCAACCTAGGAGCAAATAAACCCCTTGGGAATCATAATGCCATACTCGAAGAGTTTGCTCTTCTCAAAATGGATTAATTTGAAGTTGATTTCCGTTGCTTTAAACCCACTTGTTTCCTTTGTTAAAGGGACTTTCAATAATTACCCCTGATCAAGTACACTCATGGGAGAGTAATGCCACACATGTGATAACCTGCACACAGAAAGGAATTGCTTGGCGCATTTTCCAAACCCTTCTTGGGAATGCATTAAATTTGGAGAACAGCCTTATTTTGACATACTTTGAGCAGGGTTTGAGCAGAGCGGTCGACATGGAAACAAATTTTGCTTTAGAATCATGCAACTAAACACAGTCTTACAAGGGAAATGTCACGGCCTGGCATCTGAAGCACATCTTTCTCTTTGAAGATCAGGCCTTCCTGAGTGTTGTCATGAATTTCTTCGGTCTGGAGTTCATGGATGCATATTGGCGGAGGAGGTTGAACTTGGATATTACCTCTTTGTTTGTTGCACTGGTGGTGTTGGTGGGGGAATCAAAGGAAGAGGTCTGCTAGGTCATAGAAGAAAGCATTGATCCGCAGTGGCTGCTGGGGGTGGACAAAATCATCAATAGGGCCGAGTTGGGGGTCAAGCTAGACATGGGTTTGGAGTCATGGAGACAAATTGGTGGTGGAGACAATTCCATGCAACCCCTAGTGGTCTGGTTGTCTGCTACCCCGCGGGAAGTACACCTATTGAAGGCTACCAAGGCTTGGAAAACTATGCTCACCTTTCTGCACAAGAACACTAGGGAGGAGAATGTCGAACACAAGGGCTTCAGGAAGATGACCCCCATAAAGAGTGTGTGCCCTCCTAGTGAACCTCTAAGGCATCAACTGGCCAAGGGCAGATGAGAAGTGACTGGGGCATCCACAAGTGTAGGAACGTGGATTGATGAATTACTATTTGGTGAGGAGACTGCAAGTGGCACTGGAAAGCATTGATTCTCAGTGGAAGATGCCCGTTCTATCCCCAATTTCACCAAGGAAGAAGTTGCAGTCTAGTTTAAAGAGTGATGAGGCGGGGTGGCCTACTGTGTGGCAGGGCATATTCCAAGGTTTTTGTCTCTGTTTTAGAATAGCCCGTGTTGTTGATGCATTTTTCTCTTATTTGCATCAACTTTACGTATAGGGGTATTAGTGGGCTCTCATGCTCTACCAATATTTGTATGCACCATATCTTTTTGGGGTGTTAATATCCTTTAGTCTATAGTATTATGACTATATGGTTAGGTGCTGGGGTAGGCAAGCAATATGCATGTAATGCGGTAGCCAATAGGTTAATTGGCTTTATGATGTAATTTCCTTATATCAATATCAATACAAAATATGTTACCGATCAAAAAAAAAACTTAGTGTTAACCGACCAATCAAGTTTCAGTAATGTGTAAAGAAAAATATCAATTCAATGAACCATATACACATTTGACACAGATTTTAACGTTGAAGCCCTACCAAGGGAAAAAATCACCTAGGACTAGTAACCCAAAATAATTTCACTCTTCTGAAGTGAGCTCGGTGAATAGCCAACCATGTTAAAGGTTACAATACACACTGTTAAGTGCGACCTTATTAGAGGATTTAAAACTAATAGTTTGTCTTTTGACCTAGCACTCACTATATTTTCAACAAGAAAACCTTTTGATACTCTTGAGTATCTCAATACAATAAGGACTATTAAATCCCAATCGGTTAAGAGATTTTTTGAATCAATGGTTAAATTGATACAGTAAATGATCTGTTCAAAATATAACTTTAACTTGTAGATATCCAGATCTATTGTTAGTCTAATAATACCTCTCTGATCAATGTTCACTTCATTTCCTTTTCTCCCTTTTTTGTTCTACTTGGTGAATGCTCAGTCCTTTGTTCCTCGGTGTGTGCAGAATTTCTTGGCTCTGTTCTTTAGCTTGTATGATCAGATCTACATGAAGAATTCAATCTTCACCAAAATATACTAAACATTCCTCTTTTAATAATGAAATCCTTGTCTCTTTATATAGACATGATTAGCTACTTAATCTCCTTGTCTTTATTGTAGATCACTTCTTGATCCGTAAAACTCATCGTGCTTCCTTTATCCCATAAAGCTTTGCTTTAGTTTTATTCTGCAAATCTCTCCATGATAGTTGTGAATAAAACACGCTTTAAATATCTTCCATGCTTTAGTTTAACTGATCGTTAAGAATAAAGAAATCAATCAGTCAATCCCTAAATATAGCTCTTTCCAGCTAAGTAGTTTTGTTGTTCTTTAACTTCAGTTCTATTTGGTCATCAACTCCAGTTGTGATCGGTAACAAAGTCAGTTATGATCGGTCAACAACTCTAGTTTACTACGGTGCTCAGTATACACTATAAACTGCTTGGTGATACTTGATCGGTAACACTTTCTCGATTACTATTGTACTCAGTTTACACTGTGAACTGCTCAGTTTTCACTATCCATCGGTGTTCACAGTCACTCGGTGTATACAAACTTTTTATGTTTTACCGATAACATAAACTTTATCTTTTCAACTCTTCAAGGTTATGACCAATATGTGTATGAATAATCATACCATATCAAGTTGACATCAATGACAATACAATACATTAACTGGTTTAATATCTTGCATTCACTTTTACAGCTCGGTGATCATCAACTTATCATCTTCAAATATTCAATCAGTTATAGTTCATCAATCTCTCCCTTTGGAATTGATGGAAACATACTATGAAATATGTAGTATAAAATATGCCATAACATACCAAACTTATTGTTCTATAACCAATTCAAATATCTAAGTCTCGGTAAGCTCTTCTAGCTTAGATTTGATTCTGCTCTGTGCTCTCCCTTTCTTCATTCCCTTTAATGGATAGGTGTAGAAATTATGTCTTCTGCTTTAGTCTCTCCCTTTCTTGTAGAATCTCTTCTCCCTTTTCTGGATAGATACGCAGTGTTAACTTTATCCAATTCTCTCCCTTAGATGGATGGTTATTTTATTGAATATCTCTCCCTTTGAATCTTACTCTTCTCCTTGATGGATATTTCATTGAATATTCCTCTCCCTTTGATAGCAGTGCCAAAGAAAATATTTATCTCTATAGTAGCCAACAATATTTTTTCTTTGAAGCCTTATGTCCCCTTTAGTCATTGTAGTCCATATATCATTGTAGTCCATATATCAGCCTGCATTAACATGAATAATGTTCTATAATGTATAGGCTTATTCAGCCTTCTAGTCAGCTTAGTGACCAATAGACAAGGGTCGAACCCCTAGTCTATTCCTCAAGTACTCAAATGTATCTTTTGGCAATGGTTTTTTGAAGATGTGTGCTAGTTTTTCTTTGGATTGTACATATTCCAATATCACTTGTTTCTCTTGTACTTTTTCCCTCAAGTAATGATACTTAATAGCTATGTGCTTTGTCTTAGCATGCATTACAGGGTTCTTTGAGATGTTTATAGCACTAGTATTATCACAATAGATAATTACTGGGTCAAAAATTCCCTCATTCATACCTTTCAGCAATTGCTTGATCCATGCAATGTTAGAGAAATTTGCAGTAGCAATTACATATTTTGCTTCTGTAGTTGATTGAGATATGTGTCCTTGCTTTTTACTCATCCATATGACAAGTCTGTCACCCATAAAGAATGCTCCTCCTATTATTCTCTTTCTATCATCTATGTTTCCAACCCAATCAACATTACTATAAACTTCTAGCTCAAATTTGCCTTCTTTATTATACCACAAACCATAGTCTTCATTTTTCTTTAGATATCTCAAAATTCTTTTAACAGCAGTCATGTGTGATTCCTTAGGATTAGCAGAGAATCTTGCAACTATACCAACTGCATGTGTTATATCAGGTCTAGTGTGTACAACATACATTAGTTTACCGATCATAGATCTATATAAGGTTTGATTTACCTTGGTTGTCTTGTCTTCCTTTGTCAATTTGCATCTAGTTTCCATAGGTGTTCCAACTGATTTTGAGTCCTCCATCTTGAATATCTTCATAACTTCTTTGATGTATTTAGATTGTGTGATGTAGATGCCTTCATCCTGTTGTAGAATTTGTGGACCAGGAAAAAATTTGATCTCTTCAAACATTGACATTTCAAATTCTTTGCTCATTTCATCAGCAAATGTCTTGCATAGCATATCATTACCTCCAAATATGATATCATCAACAAATATCTCAACAATCATAGTTTTATCATCAATATCTCCTTTCAAATATATATTATTGTTGTCACTTGTTCTTACAAATCCAATACTAATAAGATAAGAGTGAAGTCTTTCATACCATGCTCTTGGTGCTTGTTTCAATCCATACAATGCTTTGTGTAGTCTACAAATCATGTTCCTCTTGTTAGGATCAACAAACCCTTTAGATTGTTCAATGTATACCTCCTCTTCTAGTATTCCATTTAGAAATGTAGATTTAACATGCATTTGGTATACTTTGAATCCTTTAAAAGCAATATAAGCAAGTATAATTCTTACTCCTAGTCTAGCAACGGGTGCAAAGGTTTCTCCATAATCAATACCTTCTTCTAGTGCATACCCTTTGCATACCAGTCTCACTTTGTTCCTTGTGACTTCTCAATTCTCATTTAGTTTTTTTTTTTAAATTCATTTGGTGCCAATGACATTTTTGTCACTTGGTCTAGGTACTAATGTCTATGTTTTATTCTTCTCATTATGTTCAATCTCTTTATTCATTTCACTAACCCATTCTTGATTCTCAAGTGAAGCATTAACAGATTTAGGCTCAAAATCACAAATCAAACATCTAGTGTTAAGAGACTTACTTCTTGTTCTCATTCCTACTCTTTTGTCTCCAATGATTTGGTCCTATGGATGGTGCCTTCTGACATATTTAGCAAGTGCAGGTTCAGATCTCTGATCTTCATTTTGATCTTCATCACCCGGTTTAATATTGTGAGCATTTTCCTGATTCTTAGTGTGTGCAGCCTGATGCTCGGTTGCATTGTTCTGTTGCTCGGGTAAGATGTCAGGTTCTTCAATGTAGACAAATCTTTTATAATCTTCAGGTTCCTTTCTACTTTCCTCATCATGTTTCTCAGCAAATTCATTCACTTTAACATTTGCACTTTCAATGATTTTGTTAGAAGATTTGTTCAGACATTTATAAGCTTTGCTTTTAGTAGAATATCCTAGAAATACTCCTTCATCACTTTTAGAGTCAAGTTTCCTATTTCTATCATTTTTCAGTACATAACATTGACTTCCAAAAATTCTAAAGTAACTTACATTTGGTGTGTATCCATACCATAGCTCATAAGGTGTCTTATTTAGGTCTTTCTTCAATTGAACTCAGTTTAGTGTATAGACAACAATACTTACAGCTTCTCTCCAAAATGTTTGTGTGATGCCTTTTTCAATCATCAGTGTTCTGGCACAGTCAATAATTCATCTATTCCTCATTTCAACAATCCCATTTTGCTGTGGTATTCTCAGTGCAGAAACCTATCTTGTAATCCCATGCTCATTACAAAAGTTAGTGAATTCATCAGAAATAAATTCTCCTCCTCTATCTGATCTTAAACATTTTAGTTTTTTTCCACTTTATTTTTCAACTTTAGCTTTATACCATTTGAACATCTTAAATGTTTCGTATTTATCTTTTAAGAACATGACAGTCATCATCCTAGAATAGTCATCTACAAATAGAATAAAGTATCTATCACCATAACAGCTCTTTGTTCTCATTGGTCCACATAAGTTAGTATGGACTAACTCTAGAATGACATTAGATGTGTAGGTTTTTCTCTTGAAACTAAACTTTTTCATTTTTCCTATTTGACAATTCTTGCACATAACATGGTCAGGCTTTGAAATACTCAGTAAGCCTCTCACTTTTTTTTCTTACTTATCTTAACCATGTTGTCAAAGTTCACATGACATAACCTTTTATGCCACAACCAAATGTCTGTATTTCTATCCAATAAACAAGTGGTCTCAATATTGTCAAGATAGAATAGATTACCTTTATTTTTTCACCAGTACCAATCAACTTTACCTTTTCATTATAGATCATTACCTTTTTGTTCTCAAATGCAAATCAATGTCCTATGTTGTTCGGCTGTGAAACACTCAATAAATTATAGTTAAGTCCTTTCACCCAATATGCATTTTCACATCTGATCAGATTATTCAACATGATGGCACCTTTTCCTTCGACTGGGCAAGGTGAGTGATTACCCATCCTAACTGATCCACCATTATAATATTCAAAAGTTTCAAACTTTTCTTTATCTCCATTCATGTGATTAGTACAACCATTATAAATAATCCATACATCATTTTTGGTAACTTTAGATATGAGTCTTGTTTCAACATAACTTTCCTCTTCATCTGAATCATCCTTCATGGCAACAAATACTACCTCAATATCTTCATCAGAATCAATGTAAGAGTTTTTATCTTTGTTCTCAACCAAGTAACAAGCCTTCTTGCCTTTGTCCTTGTAGTCTTGGTTATCTCTTTAGTCAGAGTGTCAGTTGCTTCTGTAGTCTCGGTCATCACTTCTGTCATACTTCTTTTCATAAGATTTGTCATTGTTTCTTTCATGTTTTCTCTTGTTAGAGCATCTAGCAACAAAATGTCCAATTTCTTTGCAATTAAAATAGACCAAAGGTAATTTACCTTTATATCTTCCTTTATCTCTATGTAATCTCCTAGCCATTAGTGCTTCAAGTTCATCAAGTTCTTGTTCATCACTATCACTGTCACTATCATTTCTCATAGTGTATTTGTTACTAGATTTTCTTATTTTCAGAGAATATTTGAATGCAGACTCAATAGTAGGTAAGACACTGTTTTCATAGTTGTTCATCTCAAATGAAATAAGTCTACCTATTAAACTATCAAGAGTAACATTGTTATTTGCTACTACTCTCATTTCTTGAATTAAAGATACTCTAATAGCATAAACATGCAGTAAGGTTCTTAGAATTTTAGTTACAATCATTTCTTCCTCAAGTACTCCTCCTACTCCACAGATAACATTAACAACTTCTTTGATTCTGCTACTGTACTGAGTGATGTTCTCTCCTTTCATTCTCAGGTCATCAAACTTTCCTCTTAGGCTTTCAACTTTGGCTCTCAGCACATTGGTGTCTCCTCCATGTACTAGCTTGAGTTTTTCCCACATTTGTTTTGCAGAGGTGCATGATTTCACATCTTCAAATTCAACATTAGTTAGTGAAGAAGCAAGTTATATCATCGTAGAATTATGTTCATGTTTCTCTCTAAATTGATCAACAGTCAGAGGTCAAGTAGGTGCAACATATTCAGTATCCAAGTATTGTGTGACATCATTTCCAATATCTGATAGATGAATTCTTATCCTGCTTTGCCATGATGCAAAGTTGTCCTTGTTCAAATTAGGCACATCCCTTTTGCTCATCTTGTGATCTTTACCTTAAGTCCCTTTAAACTTTTTCTTCCAAGCACCAAAGCTCTGATACCAATTGTTATAATAACTGAGGGGGGGGGTGAATCAATAGCCTTAAAATAATTTCAATAAGATCCAACCAAAAAATTATATCTCAAATATAATACCTGTAGACATCTAAAATCGTCCTTATATTAATTAATATTCCCTTAACAAATATAATTAATTTTAATTAATTATATTTGTTATGTTCTTCTATTTTATTTAATTAAATGTAATTCACTTTCTACAGTATTTGAATTTAATTTAAGTACTATCACCTTTGATGTATTAAATCTTATTTAATACATTATCCCTCATTAATCCCCTTTAAATAAATTTTTAATTTATTTATTCCTCCACGTGACTCAAATTCTACTAAACTAAATTAATCTAAATTTTAAATTTAGATTAAACTAATTTGAACCTAGATCCTACCCTACCTCACATCACTTTCACCAAATAAACCTATTTATTAATTAACTAAGGTTAATTAAGCTATTTTCTTGATTCCTACACCAATTAGTCCTAATTATTTGCTCACACATGTGTGAGCAAATTTCTAAATATACACTTTTCCAAATAATCCTTATTTGGTGTCAACAAGGTTTCTTACACCTATGATGACACCCTCTTACACTTTCTAAAAGTGTCTCATTGGTCCAAAACTCTTACACCCTCTTACACCTCTTACAAGATCCTTCACATGTGTACTTTAAGTACACTTTGACCCATCACATCCAAATTCGCTCACACATGTGTGAGCAAAGTTGGCCTTTTACATGGCTTATGTGTCCCTCATGTGGCACCTATGTGGATGCCACATGAGCTCCACCTCATCCAATCCCTCTCTCTCCTCCAAAAAATCTATAAATAGAGGCCATTATCAAGAGCAAATCATCTATATTTTATGTATTGTTATCATGCTAGTTTAGTTCTAGAGAAATTTAATATTTCATAACAATCTTAGTTCTTAGTTCATCATTATTTCATTTTGAATCTAGATATCACATCTCAGGTTATAATGAAATGAATCTTAACTTAGATTTTTCATATCATCCTAGTTTAGTCATTGAATCGTCATCTTAGATTAATGCTTACATCTTCATCAATGGTGAAAGCTTGAGACAAGTTCCTTATACTTGTTCTTGAGTTATTAGCTCATCTTTTTCATTGCATTTCAAGTGGGATTAGTATATTATATTGGAAGAGCACACCCACAAACTTCTCTAAGAGCAAATCAACAAGGTGTCGGGTTCCCTTGTTCAACTCATCTAAGGTTATGGTGGAAGTCTTGTTTTAGAGTATGTTCTTAGATATGTTAATATAGTTTATTGATGTATATCTCTAACATTTGCATGTCTGAGCGTACTCCCAACAGGTATATTTCCAACATATACAATACCCTCTAGTTATCTTTTAGTCCATCAAGATGTATGTCTTAAATAAACTTAACAAATATAAGTTGCTCGGTAAGATATTATGTCTATCTTTTCTAGACTTTACCGAATAGCAGTAAATAAAATTAGTGTTAACTGACCAATCTAGTTTTAGTAATGTGTAAAGAAAAATATCAATGCAATGAACCATATACACATATGACACATAGATTTTAATGTGGAAACCCCACTAAGGGAAAAACTACTTGGGACCAGTAACCCAAAATATTTTGACTCTCTTAAAGTGAGCTCGGTGAAGAGCTAATCCTATTAAAGGTTATAATATACACTGTTAAGTGCGACTTTGTTAGAGGATTTAAAACTAATAGTTTGTCTTTTGACCTAGTACTCACTATGTTGTCAACAAGAAAACTTTTTGATACTCTTGAGTATCTCAATACAATAAAGACTGTTAAATCCCACTTGGCTAAGAGATTTTATGAATCAATGGTTAAACTAATACAATAAATGATCTGTTCAAAATATAACTTTAACTTCCAAAAATTCAGATCTATTGTTAGTCCAATAATACCTCTCTGATCAATGTTCACTTCAGTTCCTTTGCTCCCTTTTTTGTTCTTCTTGGTGAATGCTTCATCCTTTATTGCTTGGTGTCTGCAGAATTTCTTGGCTCTGTTCTTCAGCTTGTATGATTAGATCTGCATGAAGAATTCAAACTTCACCATAATATACTCAACATTCCTCTTTTAATAATGAATTCTTTGTCTCTTTATATAGACATGATTAGCCACTGAATATCATTGTCTTTGTCGTAGATCACTTCTTGATCTGTAAAACTTGTCGTGTTTGCTTTATCCTGTAAAGCTTTGCTTTAGTTTTATTCCACAAATCTCTCAATGATAGCTGTGAATAAAACATGCTTTAAATCTCTTCCATGCTTTAGTTTAACTGATCATTAAGAATAAAGCAATCAATCAGTCAATCTCTAAACATAGCTCTTGCCAGCTAAGTAGTTTTGTCATTCTTTAACTTCAATTCTATTTGGTCATCAATTCCAGTTGTGCTCGATAACAACTTCAGTTATGCTCGGTCAACAACTCTAGTTTACTGCGATGCTCGGTATACATTGTGAACTGCTCGGTGACACTTTCTCGGTAACGCTTGCTCGGCTACTACTGTACTCAGTTTACACTGTGAATTGCTCGGTGTTCACTATTTGTCGGTGTTCATGGTCATTCGGTGTATAAAGACTTTTATGTTTCACCGATAGCATAAAATTTATCTTTTCTGCTCTTCAAGGTTATGACCAATATGTGTATGAATAATCATACCATATCAATTTGACATCAATGACAATACAATACATTAACTGATTTAATGTCTTGCATTCACTTTTGTAGCTCGGTGATCATCAACTTATCATCTTCAAACATTCAATCAGTTATAGTTTATCATAAGGGGATCCTAAAAAGAACATACAAGTTTAATTCACCAGAGAGAGAGAGAGATTCCTACTTTCTTCCTATGATATCTTGCCAATTCTGTCTCACAATGTATTTGTTTCCTTTCAGATGAATACTTTCGTGTACCCTTATGTACTCTTGTCCTTTGATTTCCCATCTCTTTCCTTTGAAAAATGCTATTTGAAAATTCCACACCAATAAAATTCACTTCAAAATGCATTCCTTGTGAAAAATGCAAATTATCCTTCAAATTTGATATTTAAAAAATAAAAAATAAAAATATTTATTTATATGGAATCTTTAATAGCAAAAAAAATAAAAAATTGGCCGACGTGGATTTCTATCAAAAGTCGGCCACTATATTCAATTGAAATTTATTTGGATATTAAAATTTGTCTCGTGGACTTTTGCTAGAAAGGGGTTTTGATCAAAAGTCCTTAGTTTTGATCGAGCCCTTTCTATCGAAACCCCTTGTAAAAAATAACCTCTCAAGCTCTCCCATTTTCTGCAGTTTTCTGGCCTTCGAAGTTGAAATTAAGGGCTCAGTTGAAACAATATTGGCAAACTCAACTACATGATAGTAGTACTCAGAACGAGCTTTCCAATGATTATTATTTTAGTATATATTGAGTTTATTATGAACTTTTTTTTAGATTAATTAAACGTAGGTTTCTCACCAAATATATGTAGACGTCTAAAATCATCCTTGTATTAATTTAATTAATATTCCCTTAGCATTATAATTAATTTTAATTAATTAATTATATTTGTTATATTATTCTATTTATTTAATTAAATATAATTCACTTTCCTTAGTATTTAAATTAAATTTTATGTATATACATTATCCCTCATTAATCCCCTTTAAATAAATTTTAATTTATTTATTCCTCCATATGACTTAAATTCTACTAAACCAAATTAATCTAAATTTTAAATTTAGATTAAGCTAATTTGAACCTAGATCCTACCCTACCTCACATCACTCTCACCAAATAGACCTACTCACTAATTAACTAAAGTTAATTAGGCTAATTTCTTGATTCCTACAACAATTAGTCCTAATTATTTGCTCACACATGTGTGAGCAAATTTTCAAAAATTGTCTTTTCCAAATAATCCCTATTTGGTGCCAACAAAGTTTCTTACACCCATTATGAGACCTTCTTACACTTTCTAAAAATTTTCTATTGTCCTAAATCTCTTACACCTCTTACAAGATCCTTCACATGTGTACTTTAAGTACACTTTGACCCATCACATCCAAAGTTGCTCATACATGTGTGAGCAAAGTTGGCCTCTTGCATGGCTTATGTGTCCCTCATGTGGCACCTATGTGGATGCCACATGAGCTCCACCTCATCCAAGCCCTCTCTCTCCTCCAAAAAATCTATAAATAGAGGCTATTGTCAAGAGCAAATCATCTCCCTTTTATGCATTGTTATCATGCTAGTTTAGTTCTAAAGTAATTTAGTATTTTCATAGCAATCTTAGTCCTTAGTTCAGGTTTATCTCATTTTGAATCTATATATCACATCTTAGGCTTAATAATGGAATGGATCTTAGCTTAGATCTTGCATATCATCTTAGCTTAATGCTTACATCTTCATCAATGGTGAAAGCTTGAGACAAGTTCCTTATACTTGTTGTTGAGTTATTAGCTCATATTTTTCATGCATTTCAAGTGGGATTAGATATTGTGTTGGGAGAGCACACCCACATACATCTCTAAAAGCAAATCAACAAGGTATTAGGTGCCTTTGTTCAACTCATCTGAGGTTATGGTGGAAGTCTTGTTTTAGAGTATGTTCTTAGATATGTTAATGTAGTATATTGATATATATTTCTAACGTTTGCATGTTTGAGCGTGCTCCTGACAAGTTAGATTTCAGCATATACATTTTGGCATTCCTAGTGGGACACATGTCCCTAATTTTCTAACATTTTTTTGCAGATTTTTTGCGGTTCTGAAAATTTTCATGCAGACCTGTCTCCGCTCTGGAGTTTCCGTCTCCATAGATCACCATCTGCGCTTCCCGGTCGTTTGCGCTTCTCAGCCATCTGCGCCTATAAATCACCGTCTCCGCCTGTTGTAAAACAAATCTTTAGTAACTTGGTTTAAATCATTTTTTATCAAATTTCAAGTTTTTAACTCTCGAGTTTTTTACGGAGTCATATTTTTTAAGGGTTAAATGCTATTAAAACTGATAAAAAAAGTTAATATTTATGCACTCTAAGTCTATTTTACAATAAAAGTTGACTGTGTTTATTTGGTCATCTGTGCAGGTGATTCGTCATTTTCACAGATCGTCATCTGCATAGATCACCGTCTGCGATACTTGACCGTCTACGCATTTTCCTGGGTTTTAATAATTTTTTGCAATGTTTCATATCTGAAACTTCAAGACTACTAACAGTTTTCATGCAGGTTTCCTTTGATTTCTAAAATTTTTTGAGAAATGAACTTGTATGTCTAAACATTAGTCTTTTAAATGAATGTTTCTTAAAAGTAAATTTACCACATCCAATCTTGAATGACTTAAGGGAATGAACTTCACATATCTTGAATGACATAAGGCAAATAAACACACTTTTCCAAGCTTTCTTTTTGTTGTGTGGGAAACAAATTGAACCTGTATGATTAACCATACTATTGTGTATTTTGTTTAGATAGAAAACACATAGTTGCTCTAATTGAGTTCAATTTGGAATGAATTCTTCATGGTGTGTTTGAAGAAGTGTTTTTAAACACTTCTTTCGAGCTATTTGTCAGTAGATTAAAACCCCTTAATATAAGTGACACTATGATTAAGTTATAGTCGTATCCTCTCCCCTCACCTTTGTGAATCTTGGGTGAAGAGAAAGCTTAGCTTAATCAAACTTCTAGAGGGGTTTGTCTAGAGGGTGCACTTCCCCTTTAGAGGATGAGCTCAAATCGGTAATCCCTTCGGTCAATATAGAAATAAAGTGCGACCCAAAGGTCCTCTTTTATCCCTTCAAGCTCGGGCGGGTCGTGTTCAATGGTAGTCCATACTGAGTGAATATCCTCAGCATATTGACATAGTTGAACTAGAGACTTAAGTGTCTCACACTGTATAAACCGATTGCGGGGATGCCACGAAACCTTATTAGCAACTGTAACTTAGTAGCCTACCCAATTCACCTTTGAATGGTGACTTATTATAGTGCAAGGGGAGGGAAGATTCTCCCCCCAAGATTCCCATCATATGTGTCCTAGGGTATTGTGTTGCGAAAGAGATCTTCGTAGCACGACAATAATACCTAGCAAAATGCAAAAACACAGGCACCCTTCCGGGGGTGACACTTGTGTGAGCTGAAGGAATACCAAGCAATGGGCCTATAATATTTCATGCGAAGCCAATTTCCTAAGGTAGATATTGTTTGAACTATCTTCGTTGTGATAGACCTAGTAAAAACATAAGTGGCTTGAAAGAGTCACTTGAACATACACAAACGAGATCTTACAATTTGAATCAAAGTTTCCCAATGTCACATTTGCTTGTATATCTCAAGGTTGCTTTGTCCCTTGTTGGATTTTTTTGAGACATAGGTCTGTTATTTTTCTGGTTTGAATGTGTTGAAATCAGTTCTTGTCATCGAACAAATTTGCCCAAAATTATACTGAAGATCAAAATTTTCCTAGAATTTCAACACACTGTCTTAGCAACAGCCGGCCATCTCCACTCTGGATCCGTTGTCTGCGCATATTACCATCTATGTAGATCGCCATCTGTGCAGATCATTAGCTATGTCTGAGATCATCATCTCCGCTTGAAAATAGTGAGCTTCTAAATCTGCTGAGACATTCAAAAATTTGACCTTTTTTAGACCCTGAAATCATTTGTCCTAGATCATTCAGTCATTCAGCCAAAATTTGATTTTTCATATGACATGACCAATTTCAAGAAACATAAGAAGGTTAAGCTTCCAACACCTCAAGTCTATAGAGAGCAGAAGGAAACCACTCACAAATATAAGGAATAATAACATATTACCACATCTATCAAACAAGAGATTGAGCATCGAGAGAAAATTGATAAAATCCTTTACAACAACAAAGTCTACAACTTCATGGCTAAATATTCTATCAACAGTTCTTTTGTCGCCATTGAATAGTATGACTAGATAACCTCTTTCTTTTAGGATCAATTCTTCCACTCTTCCATCATCCTTCTTCCTTCTCTTAGAGCATTAGATCAAATCATCAAGTCAAAACAATCCTTTTAGGTTGAAAGACCTTAATCAAAGTATTGCAAACCTTCATCCTCAAACAAAAACAACATTGCTTGTAGACCATCAGTCCGTCTCAAGTAATTTAAATCCCTTAGTGATGTCCCATTTTGCTTGCGATCACAAATCCATCTTCAATTAGAATAGGTGTTGCTTTAAATCCTTGTGTTTGTATCATCATAAGGTTTTGTCATGCTTAGGTTTTGTTCCAAAAACCTTTAAATCAATCAATCAATCCTCAATCCAATCAATCAATCAATCAATCTTTAATCAAGCATCAATCAAATCTAATCAAATTCAGAATCAAGATCTTTGCTCCATTTCATTTCCTACACCTTCTTGTCTTCCATTCTTCTAAATCCACCATTGTATGGTAGTCACTCGATCTCAAGCTAGAAACATGAGGCGTGCAACATTCAACACTATTACCCATGAGGATAATCCTTTTGCCACTCAATATTTTCAAGGAACTAGAGTACAAACTGAGGAAGTTCCCAAAGAAACTGAACTAGTGGGCCAAGAAGAAAGACCCACCCAAGTGATGGACTTCCTTACTGATCCATACAACTTAGAAATGGTTGATAAGGCCATTATGCACAACAGTGCTGAAATATTCTTGAATCTTGTTCATAATGGTGTCACGGTGCCTGCTGACTTTGATGAAACACTCCTTACTCGAAATGTCACCAAAGCTGCCGCTGCCACTACTGCAGTCATGGCTTCTACTTCCAATGATACATTATCATGTGACACTGGTAAAGGACCTGTTAGCAAACCTTCCACATCAGTACCCACATCAACACCTGTGTCAACAACCACATCAATACCTCAATTAACACCAGAACAAATTCAACAAATCATAAGCGCTTTGCCAAACAATACTACACATAACAACACTCAAACGATGACGACTCAAGGAGCAAGCGCTAATGTCAACAACACAGGGCAAATTTTTGTGCCCTTGCCTACATCTTTGTTTCAAACAACAAGAATTAAGACATTTGCAACAAATACATCTCGAGCCTATCAATATATACCACCTCCTACTGTTGGTATGACCTCCACAGGGTTTTTAGCTGCACAATTTGGAGGAGGTGGAGGTTATGTACCACCGTTTGTTCCCCAGAATACTCCAGATTTCACCCAACAATTCAATGAGCTCAAAAGTATTGTACAAGGCTTACAAAATGGGGGCAAGAAGGAGTTTTCTTTTGAAGAGATTTGTCCCTATCCATTTGACAAGTCTATCACAATGCAACCATTCCCACCAAAATTTGAGATGCCCAAATTTGAGAAATACAAAGGTGAAACATGTCCTCTACAACATCTCAAAGAGTTTTACATTGCATGTCAAGAAGTTGCCTATAATGAGAATTACTTAAAAAGACTCTTCACTAGGAGTCTTGGAGGCGCAACTTTAGAATGGTTCATGGCCCTCCCTTATGGGTCAATCTATACTTTCTCTGATCTTGCAGAGAAGTTTGTTGGACAATATTTGTATAACATTGAGCATCAAGCAACACTCAACAATTTGTGCAATACTAAACAAAAGAATGGAGAAACCTTTGCTAGTTTCTTGCAACGATGGAGACATATTGCAAATTGCATGCCATGGAAAATACCTGATAGTCACTTAATTGACATCTTCACAAAGAATTTAATCTTTGAGATGTCTTTCCAAATGAAGATGGCTTCACCTGACACCTTTGAATCCCTTATCAAGAAGGGAAAAGACATTGAATATGGCCTCTTGCAAAGAGGTAGCATCAAACATTATACTCCCTCCAATAATGATAAACTAAAATTTTGGAGTAAAAATAAAGGAGTTATCAATGATGGAGTGACTAATGCCAAACATGTTCAAACTATCCAAGCATCCAACAATAACAATCAAAACAATCATAATAACAATCAGAATCAAAATCAGAATCGCAACAACAATCAAAATCAGAATTAAAATCAGACCAATTAGAACAATCAGAATCATAATCAGAACAACAATCAACAACCACATAATCAATCATTCTTGTTTCCTCGCAACAATTACAACAACAATAACAACAATAATAACGACAATTGACAATGACGACAATTCATAGCTTTGGCAGAACCTCTATATGTGATATTTAAACAACTTGTAGATCAGGGAATGATCGTTTATCCAAATACTCGACCATTTGATGAGAACCAACCTAAACCTGTTTGGTATAGAGATAATGAATATTGTGATTATCATCACATCAAGGGGCATGATACCAAGAAATGCATAAAGCTTAAACACTTTGTGCAAGATCTCATTAAGGATGGGAAAATTGAAGTTGAAGGTCAGAATGCATCCTCATCTAATGCAAAACTCAAAGTCTACAATCAGCCCTTCCCACCTCACAATCAAAACAAGGCATCAAACGCAATCCCGTATGACTATTCTACCAATACTATCACAGGCCATGATCGAACGTGTGGGAGTCTAAATGAAAATGATATCTTTGGGTTTGACTCTCTTTGTGGCCGCATTGAAGAAATTGACACGCATGTTAACACCATAATCCTCAAAGTTGCTGATTGTAATGCTACTACACGTAGACCCAGAGTCACTGTCCAAGCTACTGATAAACCTTCTACATCTGCAAATCCACCAGCTACATCGTCTACCGCTACTCAGCTTGCCTCGCGCTATGACCTATTAGCTCAGTTAGGGAAGACGCCTGCACAGATACCCATTCTAGAGCTATTGACAACTTCACCAATTCACAGAGAAATCCTTGATAAAGCTCTAAATGAATCCTGTGTCCTTGAGAACATCAACGCTGCACAATTCCAAGCTATGATAGGGAACTTAGCCACATAAGAACATCTTGTCTTCATCAATAAGGATTTTTGTGGTACTGATCTACATCATAATAAATCCCTCCATATAGAAGGCAAAATCCAATCCACAAGAATAAAATGAATCCTTATAGATGGTGGATCTGGCTTGAATTTGTGCACATTGAAAATGATTCGTAATATCGATCTTTCTGAGGACCTCATTGATGTAGACAAATGAATCACAATAAAGGCATACAATGATCAAGAACGAGAAAGCAAGGGTTTGATCACACTCCCCTTACAAGTGGGCCCGACCTTGATTGAAATTGTTTGCCATGTGCTGGATCTAGATCTACCTTATAATATCTTGCTGGGATGACCATGGATACATGCTATCAAAGGTGTAC
The DNA here is from genome assembly GCA_018584345.1 of Thuja plicata. Classification (NCBI taxonomy): domain Eukaryota; kingdom Viridiplantae; phylum Streptophyta; class Pinopsida; order Cupressales; family Cupressaceae; genus Thuja; species Thuja plicata. The sequence continues at coordinate 889,851 of MU223584.1, forward strand.
CCTCTACTTATCATCAATGTCTAAAGTTCCCACATGACGGTAGAAAAATCACAATCCCTAGAGATCCTAAGCCCTTTCAATACTGCAAGAGATTGGAAGGCAAACAATCTAACTATTGTCCATTGAATGAGTTTGGCTGATATTCTAATCAAGAAACCCCTATTTCAAACACTCCATCAGTCCCAGAAAAGACATCAGAGACACCAGTTGAGAAATCCAGAGGAAAGGAAAAAGTTACTGAAGACAAGGTTATTGAAGACAAACCCTCCTCATCTGAAGCAAAGGCCACTTTTACAGATCAAGGCATGGGAGAATATAAATTTGAAAGTGCTCTATGTATTGGACAACTCCTTTTGTCTCCAAAGTCTTATGGAAGACCATCACCATTACCCCCTCTAAAGACAAAGCGCTTATGCGCTGCAAATCAAATATTTTTGAACATTGGGGATCCCTATCAGATGAACACATGGAATACAATGTCCTTGAGTGGCACTATAGTGATGAAGAAGAACGACCTGTAATTTTCCCCAAAGGAAAGTATCCTAAGGTTACTCCCATTGTTGAAAGCATGGGATATCATGGTACTGGCCTTGGAGCTAATGAAACAGGTAAGAAGAAGATCATAACAGCCAATGGCTATCCTAAAGGACATGGATTGGGTTCCGTCGAGACCAAGACTAACTTCGCTAAGTATTATTGTCTAGTTGCCTTAGATTCAGACACTAAGGAAGAGTTCTTCAAAATTCCTTTCCACTATGTTGAAGATGACCTAAACAAAAATCACCATGTCTTCACTATCACCCAAGCCAACCTTTCATCCCCTCGTCTACCCCTCACAAACCCTAAATTAATTGACTAGGATCAGCAAGACTCGTCACCAGCTTTAGACGTTTGTGATTTGGATGAGGCAGTTTTAGCCCTCTTTGGACTTAAGAATCTTTGAGAGTATGAACATCAGATCCACTATAGAAAACAAGCCTACTTTGGTAGCCAAGTCAACTCTCTCAGTTGCAAAAGTGAAAAAGGAAAAAAAAAATTAAAAAAAATGAAAATACATCCTCTGGTGAAAACCTCCTGCATGCACCTTTGGATGAAGAAAAAGATAAAATAAAGGATGCTCCCTCTAGTGAAAACCTTTCTGAGGTGCTAGAGGAGGGAGAGGTTGACTTTCCATTTATATCTTTAGAACCAGAAGTGTCCTCTATGATCATCAAAGACACCATTCCAATCAATCTAGGCACAAAAATAGATCCACACATCACCTACATTGCAGTTTCTCTCAGTGATCAGGAAAAGAAAGACATGACAGCGTTCCTACATACACAGAAAATCAACTTTGTGTGGACTTACAAAGACATGCCTGGGCTAGATACAGATCTGGTCATGCATCATCTTGCTATAGATCTAAGTGTAAAACCTGTTAAGCAGAAACTTCACAAGATGCATTCGCAAGTCGCACTAGTAGTCAAAGTAGAGCTTCAAAAGATGCTGGATGCTGAAGTAATTAGACCACTTGATTATCCTGAATGAGTTTCCAATATTGTACCAGTAGGCAAACTTGTTGGGGGCATTCGCATCTGCACTGATTTTAGAGATCTAAACCTTGCATGTCCCAAGGATGATTTTCCACTCCCAAATATTGACATTATAGTGGAATTGACTGGCAAACATGAAATGTTGTCGCTTATGGATGGCTTCTCAGGTTACAATCAGATGAGGATAGCACCAGAAGACCAGCACAAAAATGCATTCACAACACCTTGGGGCACCTTCTGTTATCAGGTGATGCCCTTTGGCCTTAAAAATGTCGGAGCCACTTATCAACGAGCAATGACTACCATCTTTCATGACCTTTTGCATGTCATCATGGAAGATTATGTGGATGATCTTTTAGGCAAATCTAAGACAAGGGAATCACATATTCCTATTCTTACTACCATTTTTGAGCGATTGGAGAAGTATAAACTTAGGCTAAATCCTAAGAAGTGTGTCTTTGGAGTAGAATCTGGTAAGTTGCTGGGATACATTGTGTCACGACATGGAATAGAAGTTGATCCAAAGAAAATGAAAGCAATCCTAGAGATGCCACCACCCAAAACATTGAAATAACTACGCAATTTACAAGGAAAACTACAATCAATCAAAAGATTCATGTCACAACTAGTAGATAAGGTGCATTCGTTCTCTCATCTCCTTCGTAAGAATATCAAGTTTCAGTGGGATTGCTTATGTCAAAATACATTTGAGAAATTAAAAGGCTATCTGGCTAATCCACTTATGTTGGTACCACCTATTGCTAGTCATCCTTTGATTTTGTATATATCTGCTATAGAGGTCGCCTTGGGAGCCCTCCTGGCACAAGTAGATGATACCGATAAAGAATGAGCAATTTACTATCTCAGCAAAACTCTTATTGGTTATGAGTTGAATTATTGACTAATTGAGAAGGCATGTTTGGTTGTTGTTTTCTGTATGCAGAAACTATGACATTATATGCTCAATCATAAGATTCATCTTGTTGCCAAAATTGATCCACTCAAGTACCTCCTGGCATGTGCTGCTCTTACTGGTCATATAGCAAAATGGGTCATGATCCTTAGTGAGTTTGACATTGTTTATGTGGATCACAAAGCTATCAAAGGATAGGTAATTGTAGATCAGTTAGCTGAAGCACTTGTTGACGGTCAACATCCTTTGATCATAGATTTTCTAGATGAATCAGTCCTTAATCTTGCCCTGAGTAAACCATGGAAGCTTTATTTTGATGGATCCTTCACTCAGAAAGGATCGGGGGCAGGTATTTTGTTTGTTACACCAAAAGGGGATCTCATCCCTAAATCTTATAAATTATAGTTTCCTTGTACCAACAACATTGTAGAATATGAAACCCTTGTACTTGGACTCTGACATGCCATACAATGGAAGATTCTCACTTTGTTGGTGCTTGGTGATTTACAATTGGTTATCAAACAAGTTATGGATGAATATCAAACAAAAGATGACAAGTTGCTTCCTTGCTGCTGTACAGTTGAAGATCTCAAAACACATTTCACTGAGCTAATGGCAACAATTGGGTCTTTTATCACCATGCCATAACACAGCACACAGTGTGAGTTTCTTGTTGAGAATCTTACGATCCCTGCCTATGACAAATCAAATTCCAAAATGGTGTGTGAAATTGTTGATCCCAACTCCCCATGGTACCAAGAAGTCTACTCCTACCTCTGCGATGGACACACCCCACTTACCTTAACCCCCAACCAACGTAAAACCTTCATTCGCTGCACTTCTCGATACACAATCCTTGCTGATACCCTTTTCAGAAAGCATTTCGATGGAACTCTTTTAAGGTGTCTAAATTCTGATGAAGCACAAATGTCCTTGGAGGAGGTACATCAAGGAATCTGTGGGGCTCATTCTAGTGGACTTACTTTGGCCAAGAAGTTGTTACACACTGGATATTACTGGCCTACTATGGAACAAGATGCCTACAACTATGTGAAGAAGTGTGTGCCTTGTCAGCAGCACGATAATTTGATACACGCTCCCTCCCAATCCCTTCAGCCCACCATACCCCTTGGCCTTGTTCACGCTACGGTCTTGACCTCATTGGCCAGATTTTTCCTAATTCTTCCAGTGGCCATAAATACATCCTGGCTACTACCGAGTACTTTACCAAGTGGGTCAAAGCTATTCCTCTCACCTACACCACTGGAAAACAGATTTCAAAGTTCATTTTGAACTATCTTATCTGTCACTATGGCATTCCTCAAGACATTGTTATTAATAACGAAGGACCTTTCAAGAACAAGGATGTCACAAAGCTATGTAGGAAATTCAACATTACCCACCATACCTCTTCCAAGTACTTTCTGCAAAGCAACGGTCAAGCTGAGGCTACGAATAAAACCATCCTCATAATCCTCAAGAAAATAATCGATGAAGCTGGCCGCAATTGACACCTTCACCTCAATCCTGCCCTTTGGGCCTACCGCACCTCCATTCAAACCCCAACAGAAGCCACTCCCTTTGCCCTTGTTTACGGTACTAAAGCTATTCTACCCATCGAAATTGAGCTCCCTTCCCTCAGAATTTCTCTCAAGAATCTGTTGTCCGAAGAAGAATATAGAGTTACCCACTTGCAAGAGCTAGAACTCCTTGATGAGAGATGCCTTAATGCCCTAGACCACCTTTGCGTGTATCAAAATCGCCTTCCTCTTCAGTTCAACAAAAGGATCAAGCCTCGTCAGTTTGAGGTTGGTGATCTTGTCCTGCAGCACAATATGAAGAACCTCCAGAACCACGAAAAGAAAGGAAAGTTTGAACCTAATTGGTTGGGGGCCTTCATTGCCACAACAAAGTATGGCTCTAGCACTTATCAGATTGCGTCACCAAAGGGAGATCCTATCCCTGATCCTGTAAATATTGTACATCTCAAGCGCTTTTATGCTTGATCTGTTAGTAGTCCATTGTACAACATAAATTTTCCAAAAATATCAAAAAATTAGAAAAGCAGAAAATCCAAAAACATTCAAAAAGCAAGCAAAAACAAAAAAATCAAAAAATTCAAAAAGCATAAAAAATACAAAATCTTGAAAAGAGTATAAAAAAAAAGAAAAAGAGAAATAAAACCGTCCATCTGTGAAAACCACTTCAGTGGCGCAATGGATAAGTACCATTGTGAATACCTATTTTAGGTGCCATGTGTAGTCAGATCCACCATCTGTTTCCACATTTTTTCCAAGCAACCTACATCACCTTCCATAATAAAAGTCACTACCCATATCTGTGCAAGTAGTTCCTTGACCGTTTTCCACCCCCACAATAAAAATTCCTGCATGACTGAGCTTACCATATCAACACCAAGCTTTGTTCTAGACACAGTGATCACAAACATTTTCAAACAAATCAATAGATAGATTGACTTTCCTAATGACCGTTTTGTTCACAAGCAATTGGAAGCGAATTCCCATTTTTATTCATCAATATTTGGCCCATCAGGATGCATCCTTCCGGTGTTGGCTATTCTATCAATCCTCACATCAGAATTGTTCATGACAAGAACTTTTGGACTGAATTACCACTTGGTCAGGATGCCTTTTCTTGATTTTATTTTGTGTTTTACTGTGTCCTTATCACGACAGCCTTGATCTTTTATATCTTGGTTCGTTATGGTGAGTATATAGTGAAATACGTGTCATTTGTGGTATGATCTACTTGTCATAGTTTGTTAGTGCATTTATGTTTTGATATTTAGCTATGACTATGTATGCCTCACTGGGGGCAGGTTTCATGCATCTCAAATCCCTTAAAAGATCTAGATGTATTGCGTCTCCTCATGAGTAACATTTCATAGATCTCATCATACCTGATGTCTTGCATTCTTTTTCCTAACAACCTATTTGTCTGAGAGTGTATTCCACGCAAAGGAACCATGTCACTTGTGTTTTCTAGCACATGGTGCATAACTCCTTTTGCAATATCAAACTAGGGTGTGCTCTCCAACATTAACATGCTATCAATCCCACTATCGTCATCTAGTTAGTATTTGCATTTTCGTTAGGTCATATTGCACTTTGATTTTGCTCTTGACAAAGGTTTTTATTTATTCCCCCTATCTAGTCACCTAAGTGATTTTATTAGACCTATTTTATACACACAAAAATAGTGTCCTCATATGTCTCATATTGCATTCATTCACTAGGTTACTTTTATTCATTAAGTTCATTCATTAATCATTATTCATTACATTTGTATTGTTACTTCATTCATTAATCATTACTCATTAAGATTAAATTTAGTTCCGTTACATATTATAGTTGCATTTCATCATCCATTCATTATTTAGTTACATTGTACATTCTTCACATCATCTTAGGATTAATTCATTTTAGGATTCATCATATATGCATTTACATTTATTAATCATCACATTACATCAATACATGTCAAAATATATCCATCTATAAACATCAACGCATCACATCTAACATATATATATAAGCATCCCATCCCTGCATCACAAATACGTCGGCATATTCATATACATTCATCTCATCCTACATGTCAGTCCTAAACATCATATAACATAAAATCATAATGCATCCATACATCCTGCATAAACATCATATCATATAACATCATAAATAAAGTCCACAAGGTCCAAATAGTCCCCAAAGTCCATGTATATATCTCAAAATGTCAAAGTCATACATAATGTGTCGCATGAATCATACAAAAAGGTGTATCAAAATTGGTATGAAACAAATCATGGTGGTGGCTGCGATGGTCCTGCACCACTGCTTGGGTGCGATGGTAACCCCACCGATCCCTGTGAGCCTCATCCTGTGCTCTCTATCTATGCTCTCTCTGAGTAAGTAGGCTGTTGTGACTCCTCTGGCACTGCATCATAATAGAGACCCATATAATATGCGACATCTCATCCTCTTCGACCAGCCTCTCTTTGCGCTGCCATAGCATCTGCCATCATTTGTCCCACACTTGCAGCCCTGCCGACCAGACGAGCTATATCTCGATCTGCTTTATAATCCTCTACACATCTCCGTGCTAGGTCTTGCTCTGCTGTCAAAGATGCTATCTGTGCTGACATAGCTGCCAGCTCCTTTGCATCCTCATGCTCCTGGATAATGGCAAACTCTACACTATCAACCCGAGCCTGTAATACATCTATTGCTCTCTACGCACTATCTCCCCGAGTGGTCTCCACTGCTAGCCCCCCTGTATCCTGGCTAGCTATGTCTATAAGCTGCTCGATGTAGCCTAAGTTGTAGCTAGCAATCCCTGTAGCCTCTGGATCTCTACTTGCGCGCTCACCTCAGTCGCATGAGATATCGCTAGCAAGCCCTGTACCCTGCCTAATTTAGTCTGAAGACTGTCCCTCTCAGCTACCACAGTGTCATACACCTCCTAGGCTATGTGCCTAGCTGGTGGTCCCTGTACCTGTGGCCCCTGTCCCTGTGGCTGATCACGTGGCCCCTGTGGCTCCTGATCTTGTCATGGATCCTGTACCTATGCACCTGGAACTATGGGAGGCTGCCTCCCTACTAGTAGCTCCACTTGTCCTCTCCATCTTTGTGTTGCTACCCAGGGCCGAACTCTTCTCCCCCCGGCCCCTCCTCCATCCTCGTCATCATCATTGTCACCATCCTGGCCTCCTCCATCCCCTCCGTCTCTCGACTACTCATCCTCTTGCACTGTCAACCTGATCGGTCTGTGTGCTGCCCACCACTAAGCGTATGTTGGGACTATGCCTGCATCCTGTAGCGACTCCCATGCCCTGATCCATGGGACCTCTATCATCCCCATAAAAGATGCTTGTGCTATGCGGGGATTCACTCCCATCCCCCAGATGCTACCCACCTCTCAGGTCACTAGTGGATGTGGGAACCCATTTGGAACTGCCTCCTGGACCTGTCCCATCTGTCTTCGTACCCTAGATGACATGTACTTGGAGATCACGTATGCTTTCCTCCCAATCAACCAACAGTTGGTCTAAACAAATCTCATATAATACGAGTCATAAAACTCATCCTCTGCATATCCGTCCTGCTGTGGGATCTCATGTCCCCAGACCTCGCACCCCGCATAGGGTGCCCACTGTATCTCCCCCATCTCATTGAGTCTTCCTCGCCAATAACCAACAAAATATGTGGCCTCATAACTAATGGGTGGTCGGTACCTGCATACGAATGACTCGTAAGCTGCTTTGGTCTCTCAGGTCCTGATCGGTCATATGATCGCAATGTGCTCCCATGCCCATACAAGAAGCAGCGTGCATCTTGGCCCTAGTGCCCTACCCTTACGGTAGGCGCACATGTGTAGATCATAATAAAGTTGCCCGAGAATAGTGTATCCCCAGTAGTACTGGTCTTTGTCCTCCACCATGCTATTGAGAACCCGCGCCCAACCCATAGGGAATCCCTTGCCGGCATGATCAGGCATCAATCAACCTCCTATCAAACCAACCAAGTATAAGGCCACCTGTCGCAATCGTGGCTGCATCGTTATTGCTCCTGTCCAGGACATCCACTACCATGTAGTTGGTAGATCTACATACCTCTGACCGAATGCCATCTCCATGTATGGCTCTAAACCCTTGAAGCAGTACTCGAGTATCAACCTCCGAATCGACACTCTGTAAATCCTCCACACGTCGTGAAGGGTGATAGTAGCTTCCCCCGTCAGGAAGTGAAAGCTCAAAGTGGTACTGTGCCACCTCTCAATCAGAGCAGACATAAGTGCATTATGCGCTCTCAAATGTGGCCAATGCATTACATGCTCCAGCCCGCATAGTGTTACGATCCCCCACTTAGCTGCAGTCAGCTCCTGCTCCAGCGCCATAGTTGTTGGGTAACACTCCCTTGCCCGAAAGGTGATGGTATCCTCCTACATCTAGCAAGCTCATGTCAGCTATCAGATAGCATTCTAGGGCATCAAAAAATGTCCCAGGCCCGTTCGGGGCATCAAAAAATGCTCCCAGACCCTTGTCTTTCCTCTTCCTCCTCTCTTTTCTTCTGTTTTTGGGTCAATCCGCGCAGACGACGGTTGACCCTCGCAGACGGTGGACTTTTGAATTCGCCAGTCTACAGAGTTGGTGGATCTCCGCAGATGCCAGTTTGTGGAGATGACATTTTACGCCGTCACCTCTTTGCCATGTAGACAGCGGAGTTCTAACTTTGTCGTCTCCGCTGCGCATTCCCCCTCCTTTTTTGCCATCGCAGACAAAGATCGAGCGATCTCCGTCTGCGTAGCCGCCGATCTATGATCGATCGTCTGCGAGGACGGTAATTTTTCAATCACCGTCTGCGCAGATGGTGGTTAGGTGACCATCGTCTGCGCTGTGCGCTGGCTTTTGGATGCATTTATGACACCCTAGACATCTAAACATGCATTAAATACATAACAGACTAGGAGGTGGTCGACTACTCACCGGTGGTCCCGCATCTGCTAGTCGCTGGTGAACCTGAATGCGCTCTCCAAGCTATGCTCGCTCTCCTCTGTTGCCATCGCTCTCTTCTTCTTCTCTCTTTTTGCTCTTTGTGAGTGAAAATGACTTGTCTATGGGCCCCGGTGGACTATTTATAGCCCCTTGGGACCCGTTTCTTCTGTCCTTCTCCCCGTTCCCCGTTCTGGTCCCCGCTTTTCTCCCATTTTTCTTGGACACGCCATGCAATTGGTCTTCTTTCCCTATTCTCCTACCTTTTTTGAGAAAAATTATTATTATTTTTTTATTTTTTCCTATTATTTTCTCGAGGGGCACCCTCCTCCGCTCTTGCTGCCGTAGGATTTCCTGACCTCTCTAGGGCATCTTATTTTCTTTTCTTTGATGCGACGCCACTTTCGACGCCGCATTAAAGAGGGGCAAAATGTAGACATCTAAAATCGTCCTTATAATAATTTAATTAATATTCCCTTAGCATTATAATTAATTTTAATTAATTAATTATATTTGTTATATTCTTCTATTTATTTAATTAAATATAATTCACTTTCCTTAGTATTTAAATTAAATTTTATTTATATACATTATCCCTCATTAATCCCCTTTAAATAAATTTTAATTTATTTATTCCTCCATATGACTTAAATTCTACTAAACCAAATTAATCTAAATTTTAAATTTAGATTAAGCTAATTTGAACCTAGATCCTACCCTACCTCACATCACTCTCACCAAATAGACCTACTCACTAATTAACTAAAGTTAATTAGGCTAATTTCTTATTTTTACAACAATTAGTCCTAATTATTTGCTCACACATGTGTGAGCAAATTTCCAAAAATTGTCTTTTCCAAATAATCCCTATTTGGTGCCAATAAAGTTTCTTACACCCATGATGACACCTTCTTACACTTTCTAAAAGTGTTCTATTGGCCCAAATCTCTTACACCTCTTACAAGATCCTTCACATGTGTACTTTAAGTACACTTTGACCCATCACATC
>MU223584.1:899865-910149 GCA_018584345.1 Thuja plicata
TTTCTTACACCCATGATGACACCTTCTTACACTTTCTAAAAGTGTTCTATTGGCCCAAATCTCTTACACCTCTTACAAGATCCTTCACATGTGTACTTTAAGTACACTTTGACCCATCACATCCAAATTCGCTCACACATGTGTGAGTAAAGTTGGCCTCTTGCATGGCTTATGTGTCCCTCATGTGGCACCTATGTGGATGCCACATGAGCTCCACCTCATCCAAGCCCTCTCTCTCATCCAAAAAATCTATAAATAGAGGCCATTATCAAGAGCAAATCATCTCCCTTTTATGCATTGTTATCATGCTAGTTTAGTTCTAGAGCAATTTAATATTTTCATAGCAATCTTAGTCCTTAGTTCATGTTTATCTCATTTTGAATGTAGATATCACATCTTAGGCTTAATAATGTAATGGATCTTACCTTAAATCTTGCATATCATCTTAGCTTAATGCTTGCATCTTCATCAATGGTGAAAGCTTGAGACAAGTTCCTTATACTTGTTCTTGAGTTATTAGCTCATCTTTTTCATGCATTTCAAGTGGGATTAGATATTGTGTTGGGAGAGCACACCCACATACATATCTAAGAGAAAATCAACAAGGCATTATGTGCCCTTGTTCAGCTCATCTGAGGTTATGGTGGAAGTCTTGTTTTAGAGTATGTTCTTAGATATGTTAATGTAGTATATTGATATATATCTTTAACGTTTGCATGTCTGAGCGTGCTCTCGACAGGTTAGATTCCAACATATACAATATCGACCTCTGTGTTCAATGCTTATAGAAAAATAGTAAACAAGTGAAAACAAAATTTGAAAAATATTTATGCACTAGGTATTAAAGTCCTCTTTTTAACAAAAAAAATGGACACATACACAACAAGTTATGATTGATCAAATGAACATATGTCAAAATTAGAGTTAACTCAACTTCAAACCTTAATAAAATATGAAATCCCGAGGATAAAGTTATGAACCCAATTGCAAACATTATATATGAATGTTAAAAAACTAAATGCGAAAGAATCACATTCATATCTATTTTAGGGAAAAAAGTTATGCTTGACCAAACGAGTGCCACTCTTTAAAAATGTTGTTTACTGTAAAAAACTAGTTTTCGAGGGAGATAGAAAAATGAATTCAAATCAATTCCAAAAAATTTCAAAAAAATATATTTAGAATCTACATACAAAATGCTAAAAGACTCTAATTTACATAATCTATAAATTTGTAATGGTTTAGCAACAATAGGTATCCGAATGTGAAGTTTTTTTTCTTCAGAATATTCATTTTAGTGTCAAAGTTGACAAAAAAGTGTAACCCACTATTGTAAGTTTACAATTAAGTTTAAAGTATCAGTTTTAAAATTGAACCTCACGCTTTCCCTTTTTTACTTTAGTAGATTCAAAACTTTATAAACTTAAAGAGTACATAAATTTTAGTCTAGTATATTACTACAACTAAAAATGCTATAAATTGTTTGGAAAGTTACTTAGAAGATATTTGAATATAAAATACTTTTGTTGGTTTAAAATCCCAATCAAGTCTAAAAGGCATCATAAAATGACTAAAAGAAAAATTAGGTTTGAGAACATTAAAATTAAAATTGAAATCTAGATATCTCTTGAAGGTAAAAGTTATAAATGTTTAGAAAGTTTCTCTTTGGTGAAATCAAAGGAGATTATACTAATACTTATCATAAAGGTATGAAATTGTCAAAATTTAAAGTAATTTGAAAATTATTGAACTTCAATTAATCTTGACTTTTTTTTTTAAATATTTGAGGGTACATAAGGATTATATTTATAAATATATTTGAGAAATTTGTTGGATCACAAGGACCATACTTTCCTTGGTAAAACCCTTAGATGCATTGGCTACCTTGCAATTTTTTTATATAATAAAAATTCATTTAGGACTAGGAACCAAAAAAGCTAAGGTCTAGCGAGGGGTAAGGCCAAGGAAAACAAGTATTCCATTAACAAATATAACTATATATTTGAATATCATCATTTACCCATCCGGCTAGAATGAAGCCATTGTAACACATCTCTACGCAAAACAAAGCTCAAATCCTACAAAATTTGTTGCTAGAATCCATCAAAGATGGGGGCTAAAGTAAATTATGTAGGTTTCATGCCACTTGAATGCAACCACTTACATCTTATCTCCTTGGAATCATCAGTTCAAGTATGTAGAATGACATTAGTTGAAAGAGACACCTTCAAAGGCCACAATTTCTTCCAAAACATGTTGAAGGCAAAGTTGACAACGCGTGTTAACATAAAATGCTTCAAAAATAGTCAAAATGAGCCTATACTTGACGTATCACATCATTGATATCTCCATGTAATAGAAAAGACTTGCTAGTCGTACACAACATGGAAGCATAAGAAAGAGACTAAGATGAATCAAACACATTCCATCCACCACAAGTATAACTAGGGTCCAATAATAATTTCACCATTATTGAGCATGTACAAACACCAAGGTACCTACTCATACTTTCCTCAAATCTCACATCCTCACTAATTAGAGCCAAATGTAAGGCCTTTAATCTCCTCTTTTATGAAGTTCGTGAAATTAAGCAACACTTCTTCACCAAAGACCTAATATGTCTATTTCTTTAGGGATTTTTCTCATACAACCATCTTTTCTCACTAACTACCCCTTATTCTACCACCTTCACATCACAAGCCAATACAAGATATTATGACACCTGATCCTTTGCATAATCTATGCAAACAATTAATACTTGCTAAATACCTCTCAAAGCCTTTTGGCAAACATGCCACCTAGATAATAACAAAGTAGAATTACTTGCACACTCCACTCATTATTATCATGGTATCTTACCATTCCTTTCCCTTAATGGCCGATGAACTTTTGAGTAAAATATTGAGTACAAGAAGTGGTGTAATGTGCTACTAAGACGACAATGAAATATAAATTTAATCCAATTGCAATCCAATTCAAAAGTATGTTATCCATTTATATTAGAACTTAGGTGGCTAAATCTTCAATAATTAATATCTAGTTAAAGTTAGCCTCTAAATATGCTACCTAGAAGAATATTTTCACATGCTTTACACTTTAATATGCATAGAATAACTAGAAAATAAGAAAACAAATTAATGTTATATTTTTAAAAAATTTGTAACTCAAAGATAAATCCTGAATTGTAACACAACACATATATCTAATTAAGAGAAAATAAAATATTTGTAGAGTGCAAAATCTAAAAATATATAATAACAAGTGCTAGGGAAGTATTTGCCTAATAATTAATTATAGTAATAATATTAAATATAATTTAATTAAGTATAATAGATTTTATTAGAAGATAATAATTTAATAATAATAAGTTTTAAAACTATAAAATAATTTCAGCAGATTTACATTCAAAAATAAAAAATACATAATTATAATTGGTTGATATAGTTTGTCTTAATAACTAATTAACAAATTTAGAGCTGAATTTCTGGTTTTGATTGTGTGTGTTTTTTAGCATCAACGTTTCAGATCATTTTTTACTTTTCCTTATTGCTCTTGCTCATCCTGATGATGGATCACAGAGTGTGATCCGAAACGTTGATCCTAAAAAACACACACAATCAAAACTAGAAATTCAACTCTAAATTCAATAGATTGTGGAAATCTAATCGATTTAATTAACAAATACTAATAATGTTAACTTATTTAAATATAGTGAAAATAAGTTTATTATTATTTTCATAAATTTAAGATACTACATCCTAAAAACCTGCCTTCAAAGAAAAACTCATATTGGAAGATAGGTAAAATTAATCTTTCTTCCATACTCTTTAATAATTTAAATTCCCCACAATATAGACTATATTCCATACTATTTAATACAACAAATTCCATACAAGTCAGACTTTCTCCGAAGAAGTGCATACAAATTTCCTTGTAAAATATTCATCGTGTTTCTTGAACACAAAGCGACCTGAAGGATTAGGGTTTATGCGCAGGGGAGGAAAGATATTTTAGTACTCCCGAACCGTTGGAAGATATTTAAGGTTTGTTAACCATTTCTTAACAGGCATTTATTGTCTCATAGTTGTAGCTGTACGTTTTATTCATTTCTTCAGATTGCTCCTCTTTTATAAATGAAATTTACCCTCGCTTCTGAATTAGGGTAGTGAAAGGAGGTTTCATTGTCTTAAGAGATTAAGGCGCATAGTTGGTAATAATGCACTCTACTGTTGTTCTTTCTTTTCCTCACCCTTCGTCCGACTCTCTCAGAGAAGCGTGCTTCAGTGCTGGGAAATAAAGAATCAATTGAACTATGGATGCCTTGTTCCTTTTCCAAAGTTTAGAAGAAAAGCATCGAATTCTTAATTTCACCTTGTCTGTTGCATGAGCAGCAGATTTACATGTATAATAGTTTTTGTTTTATATATATACCTACGTATTTACTTTTTATTTGCCTAAACAACCTCTCAAGCTGTACATATCCGCTTTGTCCTGCCCAAAAACTGGCGACCCTTTTTTTCTTTCAAAAATTATCTCTTTTTATGAGTCAGAATGGTTCCGTTTTGTTTAGACTTTAGAATGACTTTGAATAGTGCGATGTGCATTTTTTCGTTTGTGAATAGATATGGAGAAAATGACTTTTGACTGGATCCAGAATCAGTAGACATAGGTACACGCAGATTTCGGATATGAGATTTATAGAGTTTCTGGGACTCGAACTCAGAAGTGGGACCGATTTTTATGGGTTTTCTGCCACCTAAATCGTCCTTAGAATGGATAACTAAGTTTTGGCACCAACAAAAGCAGGAAGATTTAACTTTATAGTGAGGGCTTAATTCTATACTGATAGGTCCAATAAGACCAATTTCGTCAAATTGAAAGGCATTGCCATTATCATGTGTTTTGGCCATGAAATATTCAACATGAATATTGGAACCCTGGTGTGTATTACAGGAGTCAAACACCTTAACCAATGAACAATGGTGTCTATATGAATAATCATGCCAAGTATGTTAAGAGTCAATAGCGAACTGTTAACTTCTATGCAGTCACTTAGAACTCATCGCATACAAGTTTTCCATATGCTAAAAACATGTGTTTCACTGTAAAGGAAGGCAGCACTATAGCGATTTAAACCAAGGCAATAATTCTAAAACCCAAGTTTATTGTCTTCTTTGTAAGAGTCGTAGAATCATTAAAATATAGGTTTGAATATTGTGTATGTTTTTTTCTCAATCGAGCAGAAGCAAGCATACAATTTTTTTTATTTTAATGTGACTTATCATATTCTTGATAAAGTACGTAACTATTTCATGCTCCAGCTGCCCTAGACCTCCCCGATGAATATGACAGCTATATACGCTAATGCTTTTTCCTTGTATATTCTATTTATGTGACCAGTTAAGTACATTTTTTACCGTTGCATGATCACACCTAACACCACCAATCTACAGTGTCAAGACCTTTCTACAATTAAGATTTTAAAATTTCAAATGCACTCCAGAATCATGCCTTTTTGAGTTTTTTGATGTTTCATCACATTCCATCCCAGTTCTTTAATGTGAAATCTCATTCATCTTGGTTTGCTGCTTGTTCCTTTGCTGTACCGTCTTTCCTGTACCATCCAACTAGTATTCTTTGCCTGAATCGTCCGGCTTAATAGTTTGTCTACCTTGTCGCCAATTCTACCTTCAGATCATTTCCTTATCGTGCTGTATTTTTCATTATTTTGGTACAACATATTCACTGTAGATTGGGTAGACATATGATCTTCTTTGTCATCACTGTTGATTCTTTTCTCCTTGGGAAGCCCATTAGTGTTATTTGATTGGGGAATTTCTTATTTAAGGATGTTACTAACTTACTTTCACTTAACAGAAAAGTTGAAAATAGAACTAAAATATCAACTTATGTCCTGCTTTATTTAGATTTAGTTGTATTTTTTTTGAGTCAATCTCCATTTGGTCATATGTCATAAGTAGTAGTTCACAAAAACTAATCTTTCGTGATCTGGAGCGGTCCACTGAATGCTCATTGCATGGTTCATATGGACAACATATGCTGAAGGTTTTGCAAATGGGGTAGTGAGCTCAGCGGGCTTGATAGTGGGTGGAACTCCATGGTTAAGCATGCTGGAGCAGAGTAGTAACTCCTTGAAAATTCCACTGCTTCACCCCTGTGAGCATCACCTAGATGTAATGAGTGCTAGGGGACCATTCATGGTCATAAGAGTTGGGATTGTGTGAACTATGAATAATGGGTCAATGAGGATTATGATGATGAAGAAGATTGACTCAACTGAATCATCACATGCTTTGATACACTGAAAATATCACCATATAAAATGTCAACTACTGATACACATGGTTTGCTCAAGCCGTTGTTGTTACGCCAGCTTTATTAAAGGAGCTCATTCCATCCTCCGTTTCTTGGGAGAGATTAAGATGGTTGCATTGAAAATCCCAATGATTATTAGTGAAACTTAAAAGCTGCATTTCTCTTCTTAGCTCTACATGTACAAGAACATTTTAGTTCTGATCATATTGCAGAAACTAGTGGCAAACTTCTTCTTGGTATTTCAGGATTCAGATGCAAAAGAATCGTGAAACAAAGGAACAGCAGTCTAATATGTATCTTAGCAACAACTTGAAACTTAACATAGAATCAAGCCCCTTTGACTTCATGTTGCATTTTATCATGTAAATGTATTTAGGCTAAATAGTTGAATGGTTGATTTTCTGAAACGGTCAGTTTTATGCTGTACAGACAATGATGCCAATAACTTAACCCTGCAACTGCTAAAAGAAAAAAAAATATACAAAAAGATTTAACTGCTGGTTGGGCTGTTTTACTGCTTAAAGTAAAACTTTTAGACTAAGTTGTCGGTCTGGGTTTGGATTTGGATTCGGTTTGGGGATCTGCTTCGCTCGTTTGGCTAAATCTTTTTCTAGGGTTTGGGTTTGCTTGAGCTCGTTAGTACAAATACCTTGTAAAAATTATATATATATATATTGTTAGTGTTTTGTAGCTGTGTGAGAGATAATTCTCTCCAGTGTGAGTACTGTTATGTGTTATTGACACTCCTTCATCTTCGCTTGTCAGTGTTTCCTTATTCATATTGGGAGTTGAAGGTTATTGCAGCTTGCTTTTTCCTTATGTCGGGTGACTCATGTTAATTGTTCATGGCGACTTGGCACCGTTACTTTTATCTGGCAACGCACCGTGTATTGCAGTAGGTGTATTGTCTTCTCCTATTAATCATCTCTGTCCAGCTGAGACGTCATGTGTTTTCCCTTTTCATGTTCGAGTGGGTCTTTAGCTAAGTTGCCGGTTCGGATTCCGGTTCGTATGTGGGTTCGAGAATCGGGTTCGAAATTCGTCCAAAATTTTTTTGGGCTGGGTTCGATTCGTTTTGGGTTCGTCCGTACAAGAATTTAAAAAATAAATAAATATATATACATGTAAACATATGTAGCACCAAATAAGTTCATATGCTAAAACTTAAACTGCTGCATACAAAACGCGGCTTCTAATGGCAAGTAAAATGTAATACTAAACCGCTGCATACAAAAAATGTTAAAACGCGACGCTTTTTAGGGTGAAACGCAAAAAAATTCAATTAAAAAAAGCGTTGAAAGTCAAACAAAGTCAAAATTCCCAGAAATTCGATCTAAATTCGTCCAAATTCATGGAAATTCGTTTTGGGCTCGTTTTCAATTATTCAAATTCGTTTTGGGTTCGTTTTCAATTTTTTAAATTCGTTCAAAATGCTGCAAAATTCGTCCAGGGTCCTGTTTTACGAATTTGAGCCGAATTACTTAGAACATTGGCGAATTTGACACGAATTTGAATCAATTTCGAATTAGTAACAAATCGAATTTCGAATTTGAGGTTGCAGGGACGAATATGGTAACTTAGGTCTTTAGCGATCAGTTTTTCTTTCTATGTTATTCTCACCTTCCTCTCTGTGGAGTTATGATGACTTGGCACTAAGAACTGATGACTTGACACCTTTTATGTATTGCTGTCGGACATGAGATGGAAGTTATCAAAAAGTAATTGAAGAGTCTTCTTTCTTTATGTAACCGTCAACTCTTGGTATCCTGCGTGAGCATCTTTAGTTTTGGCGTGTCTATGATTCTCGGGATGCAATATCAATAGCGTTTTTTGACTCATTCTTTAGTGTATGCGATGCAAGCTACATAATTCTTCTATGTGATAAAACTGTGCATGGGTCATATTGCTTGATTGTTAAGAGTTAACAATCACTGACTAGACTATTCTGACCAGCTTGAGAACTTTGTATCTGAGTCCTTAAGCTTTTAATAAAGGAATCTCTTTTGTGTGGCTGGGTTTTTCCCTCAAGTAGGAGGGTTTTCCCAGGATATTTCTGGTGTATTTGTGTTCTTAATTTTTTTTGTGATCTGTTATGTTATTTTGATTCAAAACATCAATATATATATATATATATATTGCCTAGAAACATGAATTAGAATTAGAATATCACATGGCATCATATAAATAACAAAACTGAAAACCACCATAAACTTGAATGTCGTTTAAATTTTAGAACATGCATGATAAATATTCTTCGTTCAAACTTCAAGTTCAGAATAATATCGAGTTCAAGTTTCAACAATTGGAACTTTTTAATTTTAATCATCAAATGAATTCTCTTAATCATCAAATGAATTCTCTTAATCATCAACATCAGCCACTTGCTCTAATAGTGTATTCGTTGTCCGAGTCCTCAAATACAATATGCTAAGAAGTGAAGGCATCCAAGTTAGTATGCCCTGGCTATATATCCCACATCTTTGTCTCCCCTTGCTTGTAGTCAAGGTGACAAAACTGGAATGCACTTATGCTAAGGTCTTTGCTCTTTTTGTGTGCAATTTATTGCGCTTTATTGAGTGGATGAAAGAATATGTGCTCCAATTCCTTTTTGATGCAGATGAACTAGCAACTTATGAAGACAAAGTAAATAGTTAAAGTTATTCATCAATTATTAAACTAGCTTTTGATAAAATTTTGGTTGTGCGAGCTGCTGCAGGTGTTGAAAGTATTGGCCATGGAAGTACCACCAATAATGAGCATCCTTCTTAAACCTATCATGAAGAGCTTCAACACTTTGACCATTTGAGTCCACAAATTCTATGAACTCATTCCTAATTGTATCTCACAATTCATCTTCAGGGAAGAGTCTGAGGAGTGCTGCCTTGTACCCTTTAGCATTTCAAAATCTCTATATGCGGTGAGCCTTCTTGGCACAGGATGAAAATGATTGTTGTAGTATTTAGGAGTCAGTGCAAAGCCAAGAAGATGTAATGGATTGTTGGCATAATTACATTAATATTATAACTATCATTGGAGTTACAGTGTAACTGTT
The DNA here is from genome assembly GCA_018584345.1 of Thuja plicata. NCBI lineage: Eukaryota > Viridiplantae > Streptophyta > Pinopsida > Cupressales > Cupressaceae > Thuja > Thuja plicata. The sequence goes on from MU223584.1 coordinate 909,254, forward strand.
GTTTAGTTACTTTCAACTGTCATTGCCCAGAATTATAAAACTTTATTCTCACCTTTTAATGTGATTATCTGGGATTCACCGCTTACACATTGTATCTGAACTGGCGAAGAAGATTGTAGAAGCTTTGGAATAGAGAAAAATGTTGAAGAAAAATATTGATGAGCAGTGAAGGAGGCTGCATAAAAGGCATCTGATTCTACAGAGTAATATGGCCTAAAAATGTTAAATGTTGATGATGACATGTGAAGAGATCAACATCTGCCATATGCATTATTCTCTGCAATGCATGAAAAAGGTGAGTGAAGTATCAAGCTGTTTGAGTTGAGATAGTGCTTGTGCATTTGAGGGCATGGAGTGGACCTTTGATGCTGTGTGAATAAGGATTTGTAAGTGGTGACACTGCAATAAATTCTTTGGAGTAAAGAAAACATTGATGCAGTGTTGAAATAAAGGTGAAAATAGCAGTGAATGTCTTGCCTGGAGCGGTTATATTTTATTGTTGAGCCGTCATTTTCCTGTCTCCAAACATTTCAACGTTTCTTTTATATGGCTGCGTGATTGGAGGCACTCCTTGATTCTTTTGATTTGTGGCTTGTGCATTGATTTTGCGGGATAGAGAATTCAACACACTCAAGTACAAAAGTTTTGGTCCATCGTTTTGCATGTACTTTCTGTGATGTTTGTCGCCAATTTGGGAAAGTTGCATATGATTTTCTGAGGATTGTGTTGTGAGGTCTTCACAACTCGCCCCAATTTGGGGACCCCCCTGTTGAAACTTTCCTCAGGTGCTCGAAGTCTGGTCCGTAGATGGCAGTGAGGTGAGTGGTTGTCTAGCAACAGTTGGAAGTGCTTGTAATCTGAACTTGGAAGTATGAAGTTGAAAGTTGAACAATGAG
>MU223584.1:925468-969812 GCA_018584345.1 Thuja plicata
CCAGGATGGGCAGTTATGTCTTGTGGCATGATGGGTGATGTGCCTTTCCGTGCACTACCTCTCGTTGATGGTGAGATGTCTCGTTTTGGCGAGCATCCCTTGGATCATTCCTCTTTCCACACAGCCGTGGCTCCTCTACACTATCATACTGATTCATCCAGTACTTATGGTATTGAGAGACAGTTATGGAATCCTTATGCTGATTCTGGAATTCCAGTAGAGTTGGTTAGTGCATCGCATGTTGGCCACATTATATGGGATGCATTTGGTTTTCCATTCAGCCCACCTACGAAGAACTTTCTTTCCCAATTATTGTAGAGGTGTGGGGTGAGTGATTGGTTTGGTATGCTTCCTCCCTTGCAGATGGAAGCCTCGTCCGACAGTCTGCGTATCTTGCCTCTTTAGTACAGTTTCCAGTTCGGGCGACAGATCAGAGGGGCAGTGTTATGGCAGTTGGACATTTCTGGTGATTCACTCAGTAGGGGCATCAGGCCTCAGGATTTTTCAGCCAGCTGGGGAGATGGATGGCCCTTTTGCTTATGGGATCCAGGAGGGACGTACTTGCGGTTGGAATTTGTTCAGGGAGTCGATTGGTGTGAGGTTTGGTTTCTCCCTGCATTTGACCGTAGAGGTGCCAGTGATCTCAGTTGGCGTGAGGTTCTCAGTTGGGTTGAGGACTTTCTCATAGATGATGGCGACACAGGGTAGTTTGGTATGACTAATCCTACTGTGATTTGGGATCCTGACATTAGACTGGTTGTTGTTTTGTTGCTGTGTGAATGGCTTCACAGGTCGGGACATAATATCTGTTTCAGTTTCACATGATAGATCGGTGGAGCAGTTTCCCTGAGGTTGGTTTGGGATCCAAGTATTATGATCGCAACATGCAGATACTGATTGCTTGAGGGCAAGCAATCTCCGGGAAGGGATGATTTGTAATGTCCCCTTTTGGGCACATTATCTCGTGCCTTATAGTTAACCTTTTCATCATGGTTCGGTGGGCCAACCGAGGTTTGGCAGAGGATCAGAGGGGTGTTTGGCCTAGGTGTTTTCAGTTTCAGGCCAATCAGATTAGTTTCCACAGGGTTTCCAGGGTGCTTACTATTTATAGTAAGTAGGAAGAACTCAGTGTTCCTGGCATTTCAATAGTGGACTCGGAGCGTCTCGCTGAGAGCTTTTCGGCAAGCTATCACATGTCTCCATCCGAGTTCGTTTGGTCCTCCGTTTTAATGCCAGAAGATTCCTCACTTTATTTTATTATGTCACTTTATAACCAATGATTATATTTATTTAAAAAGTGACTTTAAGTGAGAATATGAAAAGACAGAGAGGGGAAACTGAAGAATCACAGCCATTGCTTTAAAAGAAGGATTGAAGGCTCATTTGAGGGATGCTTAGTTTTGATATTATATTTTTATTTCTTGGAGATATCAGGAAGCTTCAGCTTTCGAATACAGCCGTGAGGACGGAAACCCTTTGGCTTAGAGGTGGATTGGACGGAGCCCCAGTTCATCAACGGTGCGGATTCATAGCAGAGTTCGCCAGTGTATTCACAGGTTCTTCATCACCTGATCTTACTGTTATTTCTGTATTTCAGATTGGGAAGTCTGTCATTCATGGTTATTGTATTGCTGGTTGTATAATACGATACCATTTTCTGAGGAGTTATTGCAATAATATTTGCTGGTTATTTCTGTTGTTTATTTCATTTAAATAAATACCCTGTGCATGCAAATATATGTTTAAATCTTCTGGGTTACATTTGAGGGGTTTTTGGGAAAGACTTGGTTCGGGTCATTACAGTAATCTATAGTAAGATTTGATAAGACAACAAGGAAGGCAAAAGCTGTGAAAGACAAGTTGTGATTTATTAGCATTTATTTTCTTGCTTTTCCAAGACAAGCCACCCTACGTGAAACATTCTTTCAAGCTTTATGTTGCTGCCAAGTTGGTGATTGATCTCTTTATAAGACGCATTTGATAGTAACCCCATATAGCACAAAGATTTATCTAATTTTGGATAGCAGAATGGGTTTGCCAGTAGTTGAAGGAACGTCGAAGGAAAATCCATGTCCGATTCTCCTACCAGATCTGGATTTTGATGAAGAAAATCAGCAAGATATATTGAGTGATCTCATGTCGGCTTCTTGGGACATTTCCACTAGTTATGCGGGGTACCAAAGCAACACGTTCGAGTTGGAGGTAGAGCAGAATAAGGCAGAGTTGCGTGCCATTTTTGAGGAGCACGATTTCGACCATGAACAGTTCCAGGAGGAGATGAACCGACTGATCGATGGACTTCGTATAGATTAAGCACCGCCTTTTTGTATAGCCGTTATGAAACGGTCTTTTGTAATGTGTAACAATTAGGACTCATAGGGTTGTAAATTTTGTTGGCTTTTGATATAATCATTGAAAATGACATGTAATGCGTTTGGAAGCTTGTCGCTTCCTCTTCAAGGAATTCACAACTGTTTTGGAAGAAGATATAAATAGTTATAGAAATTAGAAACAGGGAAGAAAAAAAAGAGGGAAAGAGAAAACTCAATTGTATCTATATTTTGAAATAAATAAAAAGATCCATCTTTTCTGTTCGAAATTATGGGGTATGAAAGTTGTTTTCTTATTGAATCAGTCCCCTGTAATTATTGATTTTGAAAATCAATTGCCATCTTTAAAACTTGTGTAGAAGGGTTATTTGTCCTTCATGTTTATTTAATCATCAAAAGGCATTTGCGAAGTTGTCCTTTTGCTTTTTGTCTAATTGGCTTTTTGAAAAGAAAATTAAATCAATTGGACTGGTTAATGTGTTGTGTACTTAATTATTTTACATTGGCAAGATTGGGTGGTTGATGGTATATCTATAGGGTACAAAACTGTCTTACAGAGTTGTATATGAAGGTTTGATAAGAAGTGACTCTATTGCTCATTTTGGATAAGGAACTGGTCTTTTATTATTTTGACAAGCGAGGATTTTTATTTCATTATCAAATTCATTTTATTTTCAAGCAAGTAAAAGATTAATTAAAGAGCAGCAATAAGAGATAATCGGAATTAGGAGGTATAAGAAGTTAGAAGTAAGAAGCAAAGCAAGGGAAGCACACATTATTTTCAACTCTCATGCTAGGTTGGAATAATCAATAAAGAAAGTTAGTTAAATCTGCCAGGAATACATTGAAGTGATTCAAGTTGATCATTGGGTGCACCTGCCATGGTTTGGCAAAGCCAAAAGAGTAGAGGAATTAACCCTTTTGGGCGATTCTTGTTCGTTGGCCATAATTGTATGTTCGGGATTATAAATGTTGAAAATTTGTGCCCTATTCCGAACTGCAATTTTGAGACCCAACAGATTGGTGATTTTGCTGGGGACGGTTAATGAATTCATTGGAAAGGAGTCAAAGGGTTTTGCAACTTGTTTCAAATAAGAAAAGGATTGGTGACTTTGCTGGATTAGTGAACCCAAAATATTTTTAACAGTTTCCTCTTGCTAGAGAGGTGACAACTCTAAAGTTTTTATATAGTTGAGTCCTTTCTATTTGAAAATCTTGAAGATGTACTCATATGGGCACCTATGTGAGGATAAAAACACAGCCGTGCCATGTGATCAATGAACATTATACCATGAAAGAGATTTCAGGACTGAAAGGTACAAAGCATTTGAATTCAACAGAATTTTGGGTCTCCCAAATTCTATCCCAGATAATGTCAGGAAAAATCTTTGAAAATTCAATGGCTTGGAAGAGGAATCAGCGGATGAGCATATAATAAAATTTGAGTACTTGATGGAGGATCACGATATAAACCATGAAGATGTTGTAATGAAATTGTTTGTTCAGTCCTTGAGAGGTGATGCAAGAGAATGGTTGTCTTATTTGACTCCATATTCTGTGGATTCATGGGAATGTTTGAGATTGCTTTTCATAGAACAGTTTGGGGAAAAGGTAAGTGATTCCATCTTGTTTAAGAAATTCATAAATGCTCATATCCAGACGAACGAATGAAACTGTTCCTCTGTTCAATCTTAGGCTATCTAAAATGATTAAGATGTTGCCTACTAGTATGAAACCTAATGATGCGTGGGCACTATTTGTGTATCTTGGTGCTTTTGATAGAAAAATGAGTTTTAAGATAAGAATGGAAGACCTTGTGAGTATGTATGATGCGTTCCAAATTGCAAGTAATATTGAAAAGGTTGAAAAATATGGCAGGGCGAGAACATTCAATTCTGAACCAAGGGTTTCATACTTATATCACGATCCTTTAAATAGTAGCCAAAAATGTGAAGGACGTAGAGGCAAATATGGGTCCTAGAATACAAAGGGCAATGGAATGAGATACCCTGACTATTATTCTACATACCAAAATGATAGTTTTGAAACAGAGCATGGTACACCTTTGTATGATTGGAATATGAACATGACGACTGAACCCGAGGAGAGCTCTTCTTGTAGTGAAGAGACAGATGACAATCAAGAAGAAGTTGAAGATAATCACTTCCATATGATGAATAACCCTTTGTTCGATCAAGAAACAGAAGATGAGGAAAAGGAGGTTTGTTAGGGAATACAGTGGGGTGATATTCAGGTTTGTTCAATTCTATTATATGAAGAAGGAAGTTGCAACATTGTAGACATGGAGGTAAATAAAAAGATTGATGAAACTTTTTGCATATTTGAGAAAGAAATCATTCGACAATCCTAATAACATAAACACTCTTAATAGACAGAATGATAGCATTCCTCAAAACCAAAGCAAAGGAGAACAAGGAATCTATGAAGGAGATATTTTTGTTTAGATGAAGATGTATGACAGTGTGATTCTAGGGATAATTAAAAAACCAAATTTTTGGGACAAACAAAGCAGTAATAACACCCAAGCATTTTAGAAGTCTGTTATTTCTCAACCCAATTTTTTTTAAAGGGGAATACTTCTTGTTGTGTCCGCATAAAGATGAGTATCTTTTGGAATATCCTAAAAGAGATGTACACTATCATATTTTGAAGATGCTCTCAAAACAAGGTTTTTCACAGAGGAAAGTAATGAATTTGTGTTTTGGTGGTCAGAGGCCACCATGTGCTATAGGGGTAAATTTATTTTTGTTTCCAGATTAATAAATGTGATCTGCTTGTTCCATGAGATAGCCAGATTCTTGCCATATCCACAGGGGATATGCATCCACCAGATATAGCCACTCATGGAACCAATTTTTGAATAATCAACCTTGTCCTAATATTTTCTTGAAATATGTTTATTTACAATGATACAAGTTTGAGTCAATTGTCGCTATTTCGCAAGGATGTAGAATTGATGTTTGCGAAATAGCAACATCGCTATGTTGCATACTGTGAAAAGGGAAGTTTGCGGAATAGCGGTACAATCGTTCTTTCGCTAACTTGAGGATTAGGCCTTAGTGATATTGCATTGTACTTGGAGTATCGTGTCATTGAAGAGGCGGTGAACAACTATCAGTAAGGAATCAAAGCGATGATGCCAAGTGGATTTTTGTAGGCGTATCGTTTTGAAATCAAGGGGTGTAAAAGGGATTAATTAATAAGATTATCAGTGCGTAATCTATAGTAAGATTTTGATAAGACAACAAGGCAAAAAGCTGCGAAAGACAAGTTGTGATTCATTAGCATTTATTTTCTTGCTTTTCCAAGACAAGCCACCCTACTTGAAACATTCTATCAAGCTTTAATGCGGCTACCAAGTTGGTGATTGATCTCTTTATAAGACACATTTGATAGTAACTACATACAACACAAAGATTTATCTAAATTGGATAGCATAATGGGTTTGCCAGTGGTTGAAGGAACGTCGAATGAAAATCCATGTCCGATTCTCCAACCAAATCTGGATTTTGATGAAGAAAATCAGCAAGATATATTGTGTGATCTCATGTCGGCTTCTTGGGATCTTACCACTAGTTATGCAGGGTACCAAAGCGACATGTTCAAGCTGGAGGTAGAGCAAGATAAGGCAGAGTTGCGTGCCATTTTTGAGTAGCACGGTTTCGACCATGAACAATTCCAGGAGGAGATGAACCGACTTATCGATGGACTTCGTATAGATTAAGCGCCACCTTTTTGTATGGCTGTTATGAACGGTCTTTTGTAATGTGTAACGATTAGGACTCGTAGAGTTGTGAATTTTTGTTGGCTTTTGATATAATCATTGAAAATGACATGTAATGCGGTTGGAAGTTTGTCGCTTCCTCTTCGAGGAATCCACAACCATTTTGGAAGAAGATATAAATAGTAATAGAAATTAGAAACATGGAAAAAAAAAGAGAGGGAAAGGGAAAACTCAATTGTATCTATCTTTTGAAATAAATAAAAAGATCCAACTTTTCTTTCCGAAATTATGGTATGAAAGTTATTTTCTTATCAATTCAGTCCTCTGTAATTATTGATTTTGAAAATCAATTGCCATCTTTAAAACTTGTGTAGAAGTGTTATTTGTCCTTCATGTTAATTTGATCATCAAAAGGCATTTGCAAAGTTGTTGCTGTTTTGCTTTTTGTCTAACTGGCTTTCTGAAAAGAAAATAAAAATCTTTTAGACTGGTTAATGTATTGTGTACTTAATTATTCTACATTGACATGATTGGGTGGTTGATGGTATATCTATAGGATACAAAACTTTCTTACAGAGTTGTATATGAAGGTTTGATAAGAAGTGACTCTGTTACCCATTTTGGATAATGGACTGGTCTTTTATTATTTTGAAAAGTGAGGATTTTTATTTCATTATCAAATTCATTTTATTTTCAAGCAAGTAGAAGATTAATTAAAGAGCAGCAGTAAGAGATAATCAGAATTAGGAGGTATAAGAAGTTAGAAGTAAGAAGCAAAGCAGGGGAAGCACACATTATTTTCAACTCTCATGCCAGGTTGGAATAATCAATAAAGAAAGTTAGTTAAATCTGCTAGGAATACATTGAAGTGATTCAAGTTGATCATTGGGTGCACCCGCCATGGTTTGGCAGAGCCAAAAGAGTAGAGGAATTAAAGTTTAAACCTTTTGGGTGATTCATGTTTGTTGGCCATAATTGTATGTTCGGGATTATACATGTTGAAAATTTGTGCCCTATTCCGAACTGCAATTTGAGACCCAACAGGTTGAGCCAAACATCCTATCATTTTTGTCCAATTTTGCGCGGTTTTCATCCTAGATTAAAGGTGAGAATTGTTAATTGCTGATCATAGAGAAATTTTTTGGCGCTCTGTATTCTTTTTGAGTTGGATTTATTAGCCAAATATAAAAGAATTGGTTGAGATTTAGTATTTGTGAATAACGTTGTGACGGAGTTTATTTTTTATTTGGTGAAAATATCAATTATCAGTGAAGTGTAGTAATGATTAGGCAAGAAGCACTACAAAGATCTTAGAGAATATTTTTGCTTAAATAGACAATATGGGTGTTCAAAAATACACTCTCAAGGCATACCATTTGTCTTGCGAGTTAGATGGAATGGCCCACATGATTGTTTATTTGGAGGCCTGCATTTTGTAGTCAATAGAGATGGTCTATAGGGAAAATGGAAAGAACAATTTAACGAGGCAAACTTGGCTTGTGTTGAAGATGAGGATACATCAAGTGATGAAGTAGTCATTGATTATTCTTGTTTTCCCCTAAATCTAAAATTTGTATTTTGAGCCTTCACTCTTGGAGGCTGACGACATCGAAGGATGGAGGAATTTTCATCATCTCAAGTCAGCTTCTCTCTTTGAGATGGTGTTCTGCATGAGAAGTATTTTTGGCATTTTTGGCATTTTTGGTTTTAGTTTTCCATTTTGCTTTCTTTGTTGATGCTGACAAATAATGTATATATTGTGAAGATTGTTTTTGGAGGCAAGTGCAAGATTTGGCGTTGAGCTCAATATGGATTGTTGTCCAATGAGCTTCAAAGCATATGTTCGAGAATTATACTCTTTCGCGGTCATTAGACAATGATAGAGCTCTGTTGTAGCTCTTAGGGATTGTTGTCAAATAATTTAAGAATTTGTGATTTGAGAGTTTGGGACTAAGAGCTTAAGAACACAGCTTGAAGCTACACCTTTTTGAGGGTCAAGAGACAACTTGATGGAATCGATTGGTGTGGATTTATTTTTTAGGAGAAGATTTTCTCAAAATATGTATTCTCGTTATGTTAATCAACATGCTTTGTTATGTAGCTTGAAGGGGGGTTCCCTAGGGCAAGGTGAATTTGAGGTTTTATTGATTAATGTATTAAGGGGGGATGTTAGTGTAATTACATTGATTTTGTAACTATCATTGCATTTACAGTGTAATTGTTTTTTAGTTATTTTCAATTGTCTTTGCTCAGAATATATAAAATTGTATCCTTATCTTTTAATGTGATTGGCAAGGATTCACCACTTACTTGGAGTGGTGATTCTGTTCCATCTTTCTTTAACAATTGCATGCAATTGTTTGGAGAAAGTCATTTCATGGTCTTGCTCTTTCACATTGATGAGGCACTTCATCTTCTCAAGCATTGAGTCAATGTCATCATATATCTCTTCAAAGCAAGGTCTATCCATGTAAGTATAGTGAATCATGCTCATAATGGGATCAATGAAACTACGAAAATATTTCACACGATCCCACCATGAGTCATCTATTATCCTTTGCCTAATTTTTGTTGCCCTCTCAATGCTGTTGTACTTCCGTATAGACCAAATTTGGCTAATTACCATATTAGAAAATGTTTGTCTAACTTTCACAAGTTGTCTCAAGATGATTGTGTTAGAGGCAAAAAAGGTCTCTACAACCTATAATAGAAATTAAAACCACAATGATTAAAATTTAAAAACAAACTTTAAAGAATTATTACATTACAAAATCAAATTATGAAAACCAGAAAATGTAAAATTTATACTACTTTAAGAATGATCTAAAAATTCGTTGAGACATTTGACGGTTTGTGATGAACATCTGGATGTCCTCAGCCTTCGCATAGACCTCTTTGATCTAATCAATTTTATTCCCAATCTTTTGCAGCATAAGTTTTATTGAGTGGACCACACAAGGTGTCCAAAATATATGTTGATATTGTTCCTCAACCAACAACCTAGCAGCTCTACAATTCTTTATGTTGTCCATTATGACTTGAACAACATTATGGGTCCCACTGTCTCAATAGCTGCTATGAGAATATCAGCAATAGATTGTCCATCTTTTGTTTGCCCCTCACAATCCATGACTTACAAAAACCTTGCCCTTTAGGGGACACCACTATGACATTGATCAAGTGACGATTTTTTTAAATCTTTCCACCCATCTGAAACAATAGCTACAGCTATCTCAATCCACGAATCCCTTATGGGCTTCAATGCATCTTCAATCCCCTTGACCTCTATAATACCCACTTTTTGCAGTGTACTAAAATTTTACCCTAAAATCTAGTTTTACCCCAAGTTTCTAAGACGGGGATGGGGGGTTGAGTTTCCGAGATGGCAATATTTTTTGCCAAGTTTGGGGACAAGAAGGGGATGGCAAATGGGGCGGCTATATAAATAGAGGGACGATTTAGTATATAGGGAAATTTGCATATATACATATGAAAACATGGATAAAGCATGCTGTTTAAACATCATAGAACTTAACATACAACATTTCAATAGTCAAGCTCAATAGTCAATATGCATTTATAATTTGGAATTCATTGTCAATATGCATGTAATTTTAAAATAATAAAATACAAAATTGAAATACACCCAAGAACATAATTCAGAACTCATTGTAAACAGCAACAAGAACAATAACCCACCTTCTAAATTGAAACACACTACTATCATTTAAGTCTGATATAAATTATCAGTGTACACATTATAGGCATAGCATTACAATTGCTTTGGAAGATAATCATTCACTTAGTTGTGGCAATACATGAAATAACATTCCTATGAAATACTAACATGAAAAGCCTCGGAAACTGTGTTGGGAGTTGACTGTTGTAGGTTTGACATTGACTCCAAAAAGGGATGCTACAAATAGTGGAGCAAGTATATGTCTCTCAATGCTCTTCTAACTCTAGACCGCATTCACCAATGATCTAAATTGGGGTTACACTGTTACACCCAAAACTACACCTCCAGCTCATTGTAAGTGGACTGATATTAATACGAACAAGTCTGCTATACAGTTCCAATCATGAAATAGGTCTGTTACAGCAAGATGACACCTTGATGCAACCTCCAATATTCACCAAATCTTCCACAAAGGATCCTAATCAACCCAAAACCAACCTAGCATTGATGTATTGCCACAAAATGGCATAAAGATGCATGTTCCAGGTCTGTAATGCACTTTTCAGACTTTCTCAACACCTTGCAAACAGTCTACTATATGATTATGAGCGTGTAGCGTGATTGTAACAACATTCTTAATTTCACGATTCTTAATGTATTGTTGCCAAATACTAATCAAAAGACCCCAAATTGCAAGACTTAACTACCAAACAATAATAAGCATGTTAGGGTGAACTTGGAAGGAAGGGCCCACTTTAAAATTTAAAAAGAAAGAATTTTATAAAAGAAAAATGCGGTTTTTAAAGTGCTGATGCAGCCTATCCCGTTGGGGACGACCATTTGTCTCGGGGACAACCAAGGTGTCCCCGAGACGTATGGCCGTCTCCAAAAAAATTTCTCGGCATCCCTAGGTTTTCGAGACGTTTCTTGTGAATTTTCAAAAAATAAGGACGGGGTAGGGATGTCCCTTGGCTGTCCCCAAGTTCCGGAAACGTTTTCGGTACATAGACAGGGGTTTTTGGGCCCTTGGTAACACTGCTGAGTAAAATCACAAGTTCAATTAAAATAAGAGATATAATTTATTAAAATACCAACTTATTAATTAACAATGGCCTTTCCAATATAAGCTTTGGTTTAGCACTTGCAATAATGGGTTAGTCAACATTTGAAATATAATTCATAAGGCCAATTATTTCTGTAAGGGTTAGGAATCCAATAACACACATAATCAGTGGGATTAACAATCAAGTAGATATTAAAGTTAAATAACCTCACTCGTTGGGATCTGATCAATAGTTGTATTTCCATGAATCAACCCTAGTAAGGAATGCAGAGTAAAGCATGATTGAGTGCTTCGAACCATTTGCCACAACTAAGCCCAAGGTCGTGGAGCATCCAACCAAGACAACTCGACCCCTTGGCCTACAAGTGGTAGGAACATCCAGCCAAGACAATTTTATCCAACTTGGGGTGGTCTGCTTAGACGGGGAACCTGCATCTGCTATCCCAATCGTGACTCCATAATAGGGCACTTGGAATGTTCACCACAACTAAGCCCAAGAGCATGGAGCATCCAATGAAGACAATTCGACCCCTTGGCCTTAGAGTGGTAGGAACATCCAACCACGACAATTCCATCTAACTTGGGATGGTGTGCTTAGAAGAACCTGTATTGGCCTTCTCCGTTGAGGTTCCTTTCTAATCCTTATGATTGCTCGGAGGAGAGAAGTAAAGATTAAATTGATAATATAAGAGTCTAAATAGATCGATAATTCCACTAGTATCTTAAATTGAAATACATAATAGAATGTATATTAAATAATCACATTTTACCAATTGTTTCCTAGATGACCGATTTATTGAATACAGATTGTATAAATATATATATTAGATCTGATCTTTATTTTATTGATGGATTACCAGTCTGATGACTACTAATTGCAGTTTTGCATATCTGATCCACTCTCTTATTTTCATGTCTTCTACCAATGCATTGGTCCTCCTTAATGATAAGAAGACACACCCGTACACCTTGCAAAGGATGCCTCCCTTCAAAGCTAATCACTACTTATTAATTATTCTATTACGCCTTTAACTAGTTTATAATTGGTGCTTGTTAATTAAAGTAATCACTTGCTTATTCTGGTTGGCCCTTATCAAATTAATTGCTGCCCTTCAAATTAAGGTAGTCAGTTCACTTCATATAATGAATCGCTGTCATTTTTCTTTAAGTCGGCCTCCTCATTCAATTCCTTTTTTCCTTAGTCGGCCCTATCTTTCATTTAATTTTATTGCCCACATTTATCATTTATAACTGTCTGCAACCAGTTTGATTAAGGTTGGCTGCTTAGGCAGGGGCACGACAACCTCTTTTTCCAACAAGGCTCCATGGACCTCCTTGTAACTCGGGCCATTGTACCCTTTTGGATCTTCATTAACTTTTTTAACGTCTCTTTCCAATATGGGGAGTGAACAACATTGAAGGACAACCCATTTGCATAAATACATCTTGCTACATGTCGGTCGGCAATGTCTCAACTTCCATTGCAGTTTCCAAAGATCCCTTTAATCTTTTGTATATAGTAGGTTGTTCACATTCAATGCCAGCTGTGGCAAAAATTAAACCATCTACCCAAATATCAGGATTAGATGGGGGCTGCATTCACTTTGATTTTTTTAGAATGGGCTGATTTAATCTACGTACTTTTCGTTCTTCTTCTTCTTGCTCCATAATATATTTTAACACAGTCTCTGTATCATATCAATTTATTTTCATAGAGGAGATTCTGGATCTGTTTTGAATTTTGGTTGACTTGTGGAGGTAGAACTATTTGCATTTCTATTCCTATGGCAAGAAATTTTGTGAACACATTTAAAGCAAAAATAAAAACTTAAACTACAAAAAATAGATGTAGAATTATAATATATTTAAAAGTCTTTGTATCATATCAATGTATTTTCATAGAGGAGAATTTGGATCTGTTTTGAATTTTGGTTGACTTGTAGAAGTAGAACTATTTGCATTTCTATTCCTATGGCAAGAAATTTTGTGAACACATTTGAAGAAAAAATTAAAAATTAAACTCCAAAAACTAGATGTAGAAACCCTAGTTGTTTTGAATCTTTTGTATATTCATAAAAGGATGGAAAAAAAATCGATAAACAAAACAAATAATTTGTTTCATGTTTGTAAAACTGAAATGGAGGGAAAGAAATTGGAAAAAAAAATTAAAATTTTATCTCTTTGCAAAAAATCCTTTGACGATCTTCTTGATAGCCAATGGAAGGTTGCAAAAGAATAGGAATGGGGATGTAGTCATTGATGAAGGTTCAAAGTTTGATCTTCGACTCCCTATGTCATTCCAACAAGCAAAAATATGCTTAACTTGTAGAAATGAAATCTGCCGTTTGCAAAAGAAATGAACAAAAACTAAGTTGTTTTGGTGTTTAAGTCATTTGGAGGTCACTTTTAGGGCGCCAAGTCAAATCAGACCCCAAAAAGTCTTAAAAAATTGCAAAAAAAATTAGAGTTTTCTACTGTTGGGCTCCCAGGTTTGCCCAAGACGAACCAGCCTGCCTGTCTGCAACCATAGGCAAACTGGACCCAGATCTGAATTGGGTGCAAACTGGAACCCAAACCGGCAGGCCAGGGGGTGAACCCAGCTACTTAGCTTTTAGATGCTGACATCACTAAAAAATAATATTGGTAATACATTTTCCTTTCTTTTTTCTGGCTTGATTTGTCCTTTAGTTTTTTGATACATATTTAGTTGCTTCATCTGAAGATTCTATACACAATGATCATGTTTGATTGATATTCTTGTCGTGATTTGTATGACTGTTTATTTTGCCCCCCTGGTGACAGTTTAGATTCTATATTGACCCTTTTTTTGATCCAAAATTTCAACAAACATTTTATAGAATTTTTTTCATTACAATTTATTATTATTTTATGGCCCAACAGGTTTTGAGCTTTTGAGTACCATGGATGGACCTGCAGTGCCTGAACCTGTTGGTTACCTTTGTGGAGGTATGTAGATTGATTTTCCAAGCCCTCTTAAATGGATTGGTAAACTTGCAATTGATTTGCATTGTTCCTTCTTTCCCAACACTCACAGTGACATAAGATACAATATCTTACTGTTTTTCTAACAATTCTGTCTCCTCATTCTTCCCTGATAATGTAGACTGTGGAGCTGAGAATTCACTGAAGCCTGGTGATGTAATCCAGTGCAGAGAATGTGGTTATCGTATCCTGTACAAGAAACGCACAAGGAGGAGTAAGGTTTCCAACCATCAAACAAATTTGCGTGCATTTTATTGTAGCAATGAGTTTTACCTACTCAGCCTTGTGTTTTTCTAATTTAGTTTTTCCTATTAGTTTGTTGTTTAAGGAAACTGTATGATTTTGATAGGAGAGAAAATTAAAAGAAAAAAATTTAAGGCAAATAATAGTTGAAAATTTCAAAATCCTGAAAATTCAGTGTGTATAGGTTATAGCTATTAATAGATTCAAGTTTTCAAACCCTGTTAAATCGACACTGTATGATTGAATTTTTTTATTTTGATATGGCCTTGCATATGTTGATTTATTTTATCTTCTTAATCCAGTGACCCAGGAAAGATTAGATTCACATCTTTAAATGTCTTTTGTGCAGTTGTTCAATATGAAGCTCGCTGAACTGATTCAATAGAGTCTGGATTATTGTGAGCAAGTTTTGGATCATGTTTGATCTTGTGGATAAAACTGTAAATGCAAAATAGTTCTCATTTTATAATATACAACTTCATACAAAGATTCTCAGTTTATAGTTCTTTGCAAGCCCTCAGTCTTGTGTAGGGTAATTTTGAAGAACATTGTTATATTTGGACCATTTCTAATGACGTTCCTCTCATCTACTTTTGAGGAATCATACTGGGGGATAATCAATACATAAATTTTATTATATAGAGGAAGTTTTGATCGTCCTCTTTTCCTGAGCACTTTATACTAAGATTATTGAACTTTATTGTGGGGCAGCTAACTTTTTAAAGCTCTTTATTAAAACCACTACTCTTCATTTAGGAACCTTAGAGAATTATATCTTCTGCAAATCTAGGAAAAGAAATTTATGAACTGAATGTGTGTGTGTGTCTTCTTGGTTGTTGCATTTAATTGAATGAAAAAGCTGACAACACCTCCAGCTGATTGTCATAATGGATGTAATTGCTCATTTTGTAATTTTTTTTTGTTGTTAGTTTATGATGTTTTAAGAGAGACTAATGAAGCATATGCAACAAATTTTAAGGAGTTGTAAAAAAACACAATTCATGAGCATTATTTGTTATGAAATGCAAGATGTGCCACTCGAATTAAAAACAGACCTACAAGAGCATAGACTCTGCATATTATTTGTAATAGCATTTTTACTGTAATACAATAGAATTGTGCTTTTGGGTAAAATACCTGATGTTTGCCCAAAATAACAATTCCAACAGTACACTTTATTTACAAATAGTATTCTATAATTTAATTCCATAATTGAAGTTAAAGTTAGAGATAATTGTAATTAACACGAAGTTAAGTTAGAGATAATTGTAATTAACACCGAGCATCATGATCATAAGTAATCCCTATTGAAAACAAAATTATATTAAATTCATATGGATCTGTTTCTTGGCTTATTTCCACCAACCATCCATATTAGGAGTGCAATGAGAAAGCATGATAGGGCACTGGGAGACTATCCTCCTCAACCAATTCCAAGGGCAAGGAATGAGCCTTCGAGTCATGCTGCCTTGTGACCCACAAGCAAACCAACTTGTGGTGGGGGAACTTGATGAGGGAACTGGTGCTGCTGCATCTGCCTATGAAATGTTTCACATGGATTCCAGTTATGGTTGCTGTTGGAAATTAGATAAATACCTATTAATCTTATATTTCTTGATGGATGGTCAATTTTATTAAATAAACAAACTCTAAGCTTACTAACCAAATTATAAACAAATAAATAGTAAATATAATCCTATAGCATATAAGTCACTTTATAAATATTATAAATTGCTGTATTGCCTCTGTTATATTCAGAATTAGACTTGATCAATTGATTTCCATTTTCCTTTTTCCATTTCCATTTTTAATAGCTATTATGCATTTTTCAGTTATTCACTTTCTGCCTTATATATATGTATATTTCCCCTTCTTTATTTCTCATTCAGTTCATTGTTACATGGATCCTTGGTCAAATGAATTGTCCTCCCATTTAAGGCTTCACGTGGAGTGCAGGACCTTTGCAAGGGTTACACCTCCACAAGCTGTGATTTCATACACTGGCAAGGGTATGACAAAGTAGGACAAGCAATATCTCAAATTGATAAAGCCTACGCCTTTGCCCATGGGACAAGTGCTATAAATATAAAAAGCTTGTCTAAAACACCAAGGGCCACCGGAAGCAGTGCAATTGATAAAATCTACACCTTTGCCCATGGAAAAATTCCTATAACTACAGAAAGCTTGGTGAAAACACCAAGGGCTACTAGAAGCGTTGCAATTGATAAAACCTACACCTTTGTCCATGGAAAAAGTGCTATAACTATAAAGCTTGAGTAACACACCAAGAGCCACTGGAAGCATTGCAATTGATAAAGACTACACCTTTGTCCATGGAAAAAGTGCTACAACTATAAAGCTTGAGTAAACCAGCAAGAGCCATTGGAAGCAGTGCAAAACTCAAATGCTGAAGTGAAAAAGTTGTTCTCATACCTCTTGGTCGCTTGGCGTAAACATCAAGGGCTACTGGAAGCATTGCATTTGATAAAACCTACACCTTTGTCCACGGAAAAAGTGCTACAACTATAAAGCTTAAGCAAAACACCAAGAGCCACTGGAAGTAGTGCAAAACTCAAATGCTGAAGTGAAAAAGTTGTTCTCATACCTCTTGGTGCCTCTAGCAAAGCAATATTTTCTTCTAAAGTCATGGCTCTGTCATCTTTGCATCCAAAACGTAACAAACATTAATGCAACAACTAACCCTTCAAATAAAGAATATTTCATTTTTCTCGTCTGTGCTAACTACTCTTATCAAATGTTCAAACCTTGGCTCTGCTACCATTCAGATCTGTGTAGATTATTTTATGATTTGTGAACCTCTTGATCAATAGATTCCCACTCCCAAAAAAATTAAGGTAGTTGGTTCAAATTTCCTTTATATTTTCTCCTCGTTTTGAAGTACATCTCTTTGTTTCTAGATTGCTTTTTCCAAAGAGAATGTTGTCTTGTTTAACTTCTTTTCAGTGATAAAGAAATACACCTTTTAGATGATCAATTTGATAAATAAATTTTGAATTTTGACAATGAACCACGGTGTCAACCCCCTAATTTCTAGGATAGGAACATGGGGAATTGAAGGGGACATTCCCTTGTTGTCACAAAGATGTTTCTGGGACCCCTCTTAGAGGGGTTGTTTCGGAGATGCCCCCTTTTTTCATTGCCTGGCTTGGGAGATGCTTGGGTGCCCTTGTGCCCATGCTTGAACCCTAATGGCCTATGGGCCTAGACCCTGAACAATATATAAGTTTGTTTTCTAACCTCATTTGAAATCATTTATAAGTTTCAAAGTATTAAGGACTTATGTTGCAAAAAAAAACCTTATAGATTTGTGAAAATGACATTCACCATGAAGGTTAAGGCCTTGATTTGTGTTTGGTGGTGGGGCCTTTGACCTACAACCCCATCTTGTATCATGTTGAGGAACACACTAAAGACATTATTTTGCCATTAGTATACAAAGAACACTTTCGGTAAACATACACTAAAAGACAAAACAAAGAGCAAACTGAAAATTAGATATAAGAGATCACCGAAAATGGCTAAGTACAAAAAGAACCGACGACACAGTTTTGTGTGTAAACCGAAAAGGCAAAGTCAGAAGGATAAAGAGGATCCCGACAGAGGAACCCGACACGCAGGTTATAGTGCAACCCGAGAGAACAATTAAAGAGGAAACCGAGAGAATAGTTCAAGTAAGGAACCCGAAAGACAGTCAACTGATTTCAGAGCATAACCGACAGACAGAAACCGAAAGTTAGTTGAAGCCCGCAAAAAGTGGATCTGACTTCCACGTCAGATAAAACAGTCTTATTTTGTTTATAGAATCTTGATTTGTTTTTCAAATCATTTCTTTAGGGACAAGAAACATTAATGTAAGTGTTTTAATCAGTCTAACTGATTAAAAACACATAGATTAAGAGATCAAGATAAAGTTGTAAACCTGTGATCTTAGAGTTAACATTGTTTTACGTGAAATTTAATTAGGTCAATCTATCTTATAAATAGATGTTGCAATCATTCTTTATTAATGACGTGAGAATGAATGAGGCCTACGAGCACATATATGGATCAGACTGAAAGTTTCAAGAACCAAAACAACAAAAGGTGAATTTGGTTATCAAGAACCAAGAACAAAGGCCACTGAGAAACAAAGGTATTATTCAATCACATTAGGTGATATACTTATTCATGTAATCTTAAATGGATCTGTAATCAACAATAGGAGATTGCATACACTAGGTCAAATTGTAATTTGCTCTCATTCTAACAAGTGAAGCAAAGTGTAAAAATCCTTTCAAGGAAGGTGGATTTAACAGTCCAATTGTAAATCTCTTAACCGAGTGCACACTCAACAGTGTTGCAAAAGCTCTTAACAGAGTAGACTTTAACAAGTCTCCACAGATACTCTTAACAGGGTAGATCATTAGAAGTGATCAAATTGTAAGCGTTAACCGGCTCCTTCCAATTTGCAGATAGTGAAGAATTTGTGGGTGTCATCCCCACCGCAGTTTTTACTTCCTAATAAGAGTTTTCTGCGATATCATATCTTGTGTTATGTGTCAATTACTTTCATGAATGTTTCTATGAATGTTCACATGTTTGATTACGTTTATGAATTGATATACCTTACTACAAGATAGTATAGAACAAATGGTTGGATAAACATTTGATAACTTAAAGGATAAATGTTAAAAGATACAAAAGTTTTAGAGGTACTGATTCACCCCTCTCCTCTCAGTACACACTTCCCATTAATTCCAACAATTGGTATCAGAGCTAAGTCTCTTATCTGGAAAAAGCTTAAAGGCTTAAGAGAAAAGATCAAACAATGGAGAAGTACAAACTTGACAAAAATATTGAGAATAAGAAGCTAGAAATTCAAATCTTCTATGAGCAATATAAAGAAGCTAGAATCAATATGAGACAGTTGTTAGATGAAAGAAAGATTATGAAATCTCATTGTAATGAAACAGATTATCATGAGGAAGAGATACCATATTTCTTTGAGTCTTCAGGATCAAATACAAGCAAAGCATCAGACACATCAGAAGAAAGCACCACAAGCCTAAATGAAATCAATCAACATCTGGCTGGACAAGTGAAATCTCTGCAAATCGTCAAGAAACACAGATGGTAAGAATGATTGATGTCATGAACAATGCTAGACAAGCTGAACAAGAAAGAACACTAGCTATTGATGATAGAAGAAAGATTACAGAAAAACTACAAGAGAAAGAATCTGAAATACAAAGACTTACAGAGCATCATCATGAGATTACAAATCAGATTATTTTTATGAGTCAAGAGGGAAACATAATGAATGTTGAACTCATTGAAAGAATAGAAGCTATAGGTGAGCTAAGGGAAGAAAATGATAAGTTGAAACATGAAATAAGAATTCAACAGCAACATAATGAAATTATCAAGAAAGCTGAAGAAAGCAATAAAAGAATGGATGATTTTCTTGAAGGACAACGAAGAGTCAACAACACCGGTCTAGGCTTTACCGAGAATGAAGAACCACCCAATCAAGCCGATCCAAAGAATGTCTATGCAAATTCAAGACCAATAAAGTTGACATGCAATAACTGTGGAAAGCAAGGCCACACATCA
The DNA here is from genome assembly GCA_018584345.1 of Thuja plicata. Lineage (NCBI taxonomy): Eukaryota > Viridiplantae > Streptophyta > Pinopsida > Cupressales > Cupressaceae > Thuja > Thuja plicata. Next base: position 945,145 of record MU223584.1, read on the forward strand.
AATCTATGCAGGAGCAAAATGAAAGGTATTCCTAAATCTACATCTTCATTCATAGGATTATGTTATAAATGTAACAAGAAGGGACATAAAGCATATGAATGTAAGTCTAAGATGAAACAACCAAAGAAGGAAACCTACATGGACAAATACTGTCCTACTTGCAAAATGAATGGGCACACAACTCTTGAATGCTGGAAAAAGAAAAAACAAGCATGGAAGCCAAAAGGTCTAGAAACTGCCTATTAATCGAAAAGAGTCGGTAACCAGTATATATGGGATTACAACACATGGACAAATTGTACATGTGGAAGATTTGGTCATATTGCTGCAAACAGTATGAGACAGTGGACAAGAAAGTCTAGAGGCTGGACTAACCCTGGAATGACATGCTTACATTGTCATGAAGTTGGTCATCTCAAGAAAGACTGCAGAGACCGAGTGACAAAGACCAACACATTTCCCAATGGAAACACCATTGAAGACATCCGGAGAATGAGAGACAAAATGTGGAGAAAAGCTTCAACCAATGATGAAGCTGGACCAAGCAATGCAAATGATGACACCCCATCCAATGGATCTGGTGACATCACCACCCCCACCTAAGTAGAACAAGTATGGAACTGCATTACACTGTATTATTTTACATCAGTTCCATAATATGTAAACAAAATGCCAAATTAGCATAAGTAAAGATGCATCATGATATTACTTGTTAAAATCTGTGATGACTATTCTATCGGGCAATACATACCGAAATCCATCGGTATACACTCAATGCTGAAATTGCCTACACTTATCGAAAAGCATCGGTTAACATGTAAAAGCAAAGTTGCTAGTGTAAACTGAGACACGTCGGTAATCAAGCAAAGTTGAACGAGTTATGTTCGCATAACACCGAAACCCGTCGGTAAAAGCAAAGAGTGAGACAACTGCCCCAAAACATTGCGTTGTCACCGAAGAGAGAAGTTAATGTTTTGACCGACGAACTCTGTCTTCACACACCGAAGAGTGGTTGAGCATTAATGAATCACTTTTAGGGCAAACGTCTATAAATGGGCGACGAAAGGGTTTCATTGTTCACCACGACCAGAGCAGAGCGACACGAGCGAAATTTGTGCAAACAACGACAACATCACAGAGCGACTACAACTCGACCCAGAGAACTCCAACAGATCAGTGTGCACTACAGGGGTAAATAGTAAGTTCCTACGACAACCAAGAACTTTGTTTTACGCATTTTTCAGAAAGCCCTAAATTCTCTGAAACAATGGTCACAACCTCAAGAACCTCCAAACTGAAGAACGTCAAGAAGGATGAGGTTAAACTCATCAAGAATTATGTATGTGAGGAACCACATTACAAGATTTTCCCTGAGGTTGCATCACAACCCAACAATGTTGGAGCATTCTCGCGAATACCAGCTAGGGTTTTGCTCGTCGAAGACGTGCGTGCTTACATCCACTACAAGATTGTAGGAATTGGTGACTTAGAGGTGGAACAAGCTTACAAGAAGCTATGTAATGAAGATGGATCCATAAAAGATGAACACAAACACATAGAGGTGAAAGGGCTCACTAATGCCCTATTGCTGCCGAAGGTATTCAAAATCGAGTGGATTCAGATAGTACTGAGCCGAATGCACAATCACAAGCTATGGCTGGATGAGCCTAAGATGATAACCCGAGATGTTATTCATGCAGTCACTGGTTACCCTGTAACCTATAAGGTAAAGACATTGAAACACCCACCCAAGGCTGAGATTGAAAAGAACACAGGAGCAAAGTGTGATGGCAGAGGATTGAAGGTATCCACTATCACCGATATTGAATTGAAATTTGGAGCATGTGTTCTCGGTTATAAACTCTTCCAAGCCAGTAGGATGAACACCATAGCATCCGTTGCAATAGATACAACATACAAGATTGTAAAGAAGGGAACTCAGTTGGATCTGTTTGAACTTCTACTGAACCAGTTAGAAAAGAACACGAGAACAATAAGGAATGCAAAGACAAATACATGTAAGTTTGGCTCACTTATCATGTGTATTTTCTTTTACTTCAAAGAATCATTTCCATCAGTAGGAGATGTAAAATGGGATACCACAAGACCAGTCACCATGCAGATCAGTGAACACATAACATCACTGGGAGACAACTTTGAAACAACCATGGATGAATACTTTATTGGATTCAAGGACCAAATGCAAAAAAGGGTAAGGATCCCTGAGCAAATTTTTGAGAAATTCAAAGATGAAATATGTTTCATGGTTGATACATACCACACATACATCAAGCCTATTGTACCAAGGACAACATGGCTACAACCATTAGATTATGAGGTCAATATTGATCAAGCATCTAATGCAATCGATGCATTGATAAATGAAACCTTAGACAAGAAACAACCAAAGTTTGGAACTTATGAAGAGGCAAAATGAAGAATCAAAACCAGACTGGTTGTAAAGCAAATTGACAGGATAAAGGATAAATGGTCAAGAATCTAAAGAAAATACTGTCGGTAACAGAAGAAGAAACCGAACAGGAAGAAGAATCTAACAAGGAGGAAAAGATCAGAGGCCAGTCACCCATCGGTGAAGATGCAGAAAAGAATGACTCAAAGGCCACAGAGTCAAATTCACCACCTCCTCCACTGGCTAAGAAGGCAAGAACCACAGCTGCTTCAAAAACAAAAAGTCAAACAACGAAGGACTCAAGTCCTTCACCCTTGAAGAAAGGACAAGTAAGAACCTACAAGAGGAAACCAACCACACAGAAAAGAGGGCCAACCAAAAGAAGAAAGTTCATTAGAACCAAGGAAGATATTGAGGACACCGAACAAGATGAAGGTGTACAAGTAGAAAAGATTAAGGTACCAGAAAGCATTGATGAGGCATGCAAATCTATTGCAAATTCAGGATCTATCAGAGATTCTAAGATCAAAAGATGGCTAAAACTGGATCCAGAAGATCAAAACAAAGTTGAAGATGCCATCATTCCAAAGATGTACAAATTCAAGTACGTACCAATTCAATTCGAAGGTAATAATGTACCAAAGGAACTCTTGGACAGATTATATGCCAGATGGACATTTGCATTAAAGAATGAGAAGGAGATAAGGGAATGAGTACTTTTTTCTCTTATGCCTCCTGAATCCAAGAGGGAAGAAATTGATGAGATGATGGAGAACCATAAAAAGGAGTTCTCACCCAAGTTGAGAGCCTACAAATTTCTTGAAGGGAGGCTTATAGATCTTGAAAAAGAAAGTCACAAAAAATGGAGTAAAATACTCAATAGACCTATTGAGGAAGCTAGCCCCAAAAAGACCTCCAACAGAAAGATGATAACCTGGAAACTCAAGAAAAAATAATAATCAAAGATGTAGAAGATGACACATCAGTTGAGTTAGATAAAGAAGAACAAGACACAACTGGCAACAAGAATATGGATGTTGCAGATGAGACATGGCCAGACACCACTATGGACAACATTGTGGACAACACAATCATTGACATAACAGATGATCCATCATAAGAAATAAAAAAAAGACAAAGATGTCACTATTACAAAAGACACAATCGACGAACAGGACACCACAATTGATACTTCACAGGTGAACATACCAGGCAACATGCCAATATTGATGCAAGCCATCAATATACTTCAAGAAAAAGACAAAACACATGATAAAGATTCAAGCATTCCCAAGGATGCAGGGGATGAAGGAAAGAATGACAACACCGATGAACAAAATGTCATCGGAGAGACTCATATTGTAACCAAAACTGACAAGGTTACAGAAGGAGAATCAAATCAAACAGATGGAGACACAATCGAGCAGGATGCATAGACAAAGGCAGATGAAGTGCAAAAGGATACTGATGAAGGAACAAAAACAAAAGATGACATTCCTGAGGTAACCAAACAAGTTGCTATAGACAATGTAAATGTTGATATGGAGACATCCACTCAAAACTGACAAACTGACACCGAAGCACAACAACAAAAAGAGGCAACACCAAAAGTAACTTCATCTAGCACAATAGACAAAGTCGAGAAATTGGCTATGGTCCTACACTCAAGTGAAACTCAAAAGAAGAAGAAGAAATCCAAAAAGAGTAAGTTGGAAGTCACTCTAGATGAAATCATTGAGATACCCAAATGTGACCCAACTACACTTAACTATGAAGCACTGAAAGAATACAGTGAAATATGCCAGAGGAAGGCATTACAGAAGAAGCTGAGGAAGCAACACTGTGACTCCATGGTACTAGAAACAACTAGGGACATCTTGCACCAGATTGTACCCGATGTTGATGTTGATCAAAATAAACCTATTCTTGATCAACTAGCAACTCTCACAGAAGCCATTACAACACAGAACATTGATGCAGAGAAGGCAATTGAAGAGAGAGCAGAGCAAAAATATCAACACAAACTTGTTGAAAAGATCAGCCAAGAAGTGGCAGTAAACAAGGTAAAGCTTTCAGAATTCATAAGTGAATTAGATCCAATCATTGTTGAAGCTATTTCCTTGTTTCAACAATTGAGCACAATTGATAAATTCACTAAGGAGCATAGTGAAAACATAGCAAAGTTAGATTCCAATCTAGCTAACAGTGCTAAAAGCTTAACCACCGGAGACAATGCAATTAAGTTGCATTATGAGAAGATTATTGAAATAAAAAGGTTAAGGCAAGAACTGTGAGAAGCAGAAACACAATTCAGGGAAGAGGTCACCGAGCTCTAGGCTCAACTTCTACCAAATCTAACACTGTTTCAACAACATATCAGTTCAGCAAGACAACTGATAGCCACCCCCGAGATGTCTATAGCAGACAACATCTACGATATGCATTCAAAGATTACACTTGAGCGCATGGCTCTAGAGAACTTGAAGGACCAATGGGAGAAGATGATGGAAGACATGAAGTCTTCACACTCACATTTTTGATAAGCTATAAGGTATACACCTTTTCCCTTAATATCAAAAAGGGGGAAAATAATGATATGTACAGATAGGGAAGCTATACAATACTACAGATAAAGAACAAAAAAAGGGAAAACAATGATATACCGACATATACATAGGGGGAGTCATGAAATGACTAAGGATTATATATGTTGTACATACTTAACATTTTGTTAGGATTTTGCACATATCAGTTTTTGATACTAATATCAAGGGGGGAGATTGATGACATTATTTTGCAATTAGTATACAAAGAACACTTTCGGTAAACATACACCGAAAGATAGAACAAAGAGCACACCGAAAATCAAATATAAGAGATCACCGAAAATGGCTAAGTACAAAGAGAATCGACGACACAGTTTTGTGTGTAAACCAAAAAGGAAAAGTCAGAAGGATAAAGAGGAACCTGACAAGCAGGTTATAGTGCAACCTGAGAGAACAGTTAAAGAGGAAACCGAGAGAACAGTTCAAGCAAGGAACCCAAAAGACAGTCAATTGATTTCAGAGCATAATTGACCGACAGAAACCGAAAGTCAGTTGAAGCCCACAAAAAGTGGATCTGACTTCCACGTCAGATAAAACAATCAGTTAATATACCGATTCTTATTCTATTTATAGAATCTTGATTTGTTTTTAAAACCATTTCTTTAGGGACAAGAAACATTAATGTAAGTGTTTTAATAAGTTTAACTGATTCAAAACACATAGACTAGGAGATCAAGGTAAAGTTGTAAACCTGTGATCTTAGAGTTAACATTGTTTTACGTGAAACTTAATTAGGTCAATCTATCTTATAAATAGATGTTGCAATCATTCTTTATTAATGATGTGAGAATGAATGAGGCCTACAAGCACATCTATGGATCAGACTGAAAGTTTCAAGAACCAGAACAACAAAAGGTGAATTTGGTCATCAAGAACCAATAACAGAGGCTACCGAGAAACATAGGTATTATTCATTCACAGTAGGTGATATACTTATTCATGTAATCTTAAATGGATCTGTAATCAACAATATGAGATTTCATACACCAGGTCAAATTGTAATTTGCTCTCATTCTAACAAGTGAAGCAAAGTGTAAAAATCCTTTCAAGGAAGGTGGATTTAACAGTCCAATTGTAAATCTCTTAACCGAGTGCACACTCAATAGTGTTGCAAGATCTCTTAACAGAGTAGACTTTAACAGGTCTCCACAGATACTTTTAACAGGGTAGATCATCAGAAGTGATCAAATTGTAAGCCTCAACCGGATCCTTCCAATCTACAGATAGTGAAGAATTTGTGGGTGCCATCCCCACCGTAGTTTTTACTTCCTAACAAGAGTTTTCTGCGATATCATATCTTGTGTTGTGTCAATTACTTTCATGAATGTTTCTATGAATGTTCACATGTTTGATTAAGTTTATGAATTGATATACCTTACTACAAGATAGTATAGAACAGATGGTTGGATAAACATTTGATAACTTAAAGGATAAAGGTTAAAAGATACAAAAGTTTTAGAGGTACTGATTCACCCCTCCCCTCTCAGTACACACTTCCCATTAATTCCAACACACACCAGGGGCATTACTCTTGGTGCTTGCAAAGGGTATTGCATGCTGGGGGCTCTTCCCCAAACAACTTTTATAGGGGGCATTGTCGTTGGGGAATTTACTCCCAAACCTCCATTGATCATTGTTAACATGTAATGTAATCATTGTCATGTTTGTAATGTTAAATAGTTTGAACTTTACTTGGTATGTCAAAGCTTTATTTGAACTTCTTACACTTAGTGTGATGTTCTCGTCTAAATGTTACAGTAATAAAGCTCAAACTAATACAAAACCATGGGCTAAAAACCACTTATACAGCAGTGCCCATCTTATCTCCAATCAAAGATGCCCTATGATGTGTCAACATATACACTAACATGTGTAACTCCCTTTTATAGTTCATTTACATGTTCTACTTCAGGAGACCCAACTTCTAGAGGTCATAACTTTCAAACCGAATGTCCTATTGACGGACAATTTGAAGCGTTAGAAAGATCACAACATGCTCTAAAATTTCCTAAATTGCTACACATTTAGTCACATTTTGAGCTCATTTTGGATCCTCTGAAGCCTCTGTATTTCCATTTGCGACCTTTTTTTTAGCAATTTCCAAAAGTGAAAATTTTAATATCCTCCAAATTGGACATGATCTTGCAATAAATATTTGTTGGAATGCTTATCTAACCATTTTGAACCTTTTGACAAAGAATAGGGAAAATTTGTGCTCAAATTAAAATTTACTAAAAATAGTAATCCTATGTAAATGTAAGGTTGAGACACTTTTCCTAACAATCTCCTTGTTGAACAACTTGCAAGAAAGAGAAAAGGGAGTAACTACACCATAATTCAATTGCTAGGGGTCATGAGGACCATAGACTCCAAACACCATCTAGACTTCTTTTTTCCTCACAACCTTTGTTAATGAATCTATAACATTCATCACCATTTCTACCTTAACTAGCTTCACCCTGCCATCCTCAACCATATCTCTGACAAAATGATACTGAACATCAATGTGCTTGGTTCTGGCATGAAAAGTTGATTTTTTTGCTAGGCATATCGCACTCTGACTGTCGCAATAAATTGTTATTGCTCCTTGTTTTATTCCAATACTTAAATGTAGTCTCTTAAGCCAAATTTTTTCTTTACAAAGAAGAGTAGATGTCATATACTCAACTTCAATAGTGGACAACGAAACCATAGCTCGTTGCTTACTCATCCAATTGATTGCACCATCAATTAATGTAAACACACAAGCACTTGTGGATCTTTTTCTATCAGTATCATCTGCCCAAACTAAATCCACATAACGACGAATATCAATGAAAATCTTGTCTCCTAATATTACCATGATAAGGAAAAGAACACTCTAATGTACAATTCAAATATCTAAAGACTCTTTTGAACACACCCCAATGAACTCTACTAGGCTTAGACATATGTCTAGAAAGAACTCCCACAACTTGGGCAAGGTGTGGTCTAATATAGATCATAGCGTACATCAAACTTCCAACTGCACTTTGGAAAGGTATTCTGCTCATGTCTTCCATCTCTGATGGGGATGCAGAATAATATGAAATAGATAAATTCATTTAAATTGTAAAAGCAACACATAATGACCTACAATCTTGCATGTTGAACCTCTGCAAAATTAAGTTCACATACTTTGTTCTAGCCATAGCTCCAAGAATGTATTTAGCTACATCGACATCTTTCATTTCAAATTTAGCAACAAATCGAGACTTAAGTTCTACAATCATAACCTTTCCCTTACTAGCAAACAACATATCATCAACATTTACTACAATGTACTCATCAAATTTATAATAAACACAATGATCTTATTTAGAATGCTCAAATCCCAAACTCAACACATATGTATCAAGTTTTTGGTACCACATCCTAGGACTCTGTCTGAGGCCATACAAAGATTTCTTCAATATGCAAACCAAATTACTTTTTTCTTTTACCACGTAGTGCTTTGGGTATGTCATGTAAATATCCTCCTCCAAATCACTATGAAGGAGAGTAGTCTTCACATCCATTTGCTCAACCCCTAAATCAGAAACATCAACAATAGAAAGCAAAAATCTAATGGATGTCATTTTTGCAACAGGAGAAAATATCTCGCCATAATCAGCACCCTCAACCTAAGAGTAACCTTTCAGAACCAACCTTTCTTTATACTTCTCAATGATTCCATATGAACCAATCTTTTTCTTGAACACCCATTTGCAACCAACGAGTTTTCGTCCTTCATGCAATGGTACAAGATACCTTGTATCATTCTTTTTCAAAGCTGGCATTTCTCCATCCATAACAATCTTTCAAGATTTTGCATCATTCATACCTAATGCCTCTTCTACAGATCTAGGTTCATCAACACTAGTATTCAAAGTAAAAATACATCTTTGTTCATTAGGAGGATACCTTTCAAGTGATTGTCTATGCCTTGTAGATCTTCAAACAAGCCAAGTTGGAGGTTCTTCTTCCTCTTCTATAGATCCAGAGCTAGATGAGTTGTCCCCAACTTCTTGTCTATCTAGGGCATCAATTCATTTTTCTTAAACATAGAAGGTAGTTGAATCACATATTCCTTTTTAGTCTATTCAGGTTGCAATATAACAAAAGAACGCTTAGGTTCTCTTAAAATAACACTTCTAATATTTATTACTTTTTATGCAACAAGGTCCCAAAGCTTGTATCCTTTCACACCAAGCCTGTATTCGATGAAGATACATTTCACAACCTTATTCTCCAACTTTGTTCACTTCTTTCACACATGCGTATGCCTTGCAACCAAAACCTCTAAGATGTTTCAATGAATGCTTATGACCCTACCATGCTTCCATAGGTGTTTTATCAACAAGAGCTAATGGAGGAGGCATGTTAATCAGGTAGCAAGCAGCGGCAATAGCTTCAACCTAGAACCTTTGTTTTAGGCTAGCATCACTCTCTGAATACTCCTAACCTTCTCCATCAATGTCATGTCCATCCTCTTTGCAACTACATTTTGTTGTGGAGAATACATAGTTGTTTTTTGCCTATGAATGCTATGATCTTTACAAAATATTTTGAAATCATTAGAGCAAAATTCACTACCATTATCAGTCCCCAAACATTTTATTTTCCTTCGAGACTACAATTCAACCATTGCTTTAAATTTTTCAAGTGAACTAAAGGCATTAGATTTACTCTATAAAATTTATCCATGTCCTTATGCTATAATCATTGATAAACGAAATATATGTGGATTTTTCAATAGAAGGAACAACTATATTATCAAACACGAGAATAAAAAAGATCCAACACCACAAGATCTATTGAAACTCGAGTATGAACACAACTTTATTTTCCATAAATACAATGCTCACAAAACTCAAAATCATGATTACACTCATTCAAATATTCAACAAGGTTTTCTTTTTCAAGGTCCTTAGACCCTCCTCTCCTATGTGGCCAAATCTCTAGTGTCATAACATAGTCTTACATGCAGGTAACTTTGATTCAAAAGAAAAAAACACCCTTAGGTACCCAAAATCTATGACCATCTACTAAAGGTGAAACTCTCACCTTTTCCAATGATCTATCCATAGATTTGGTCTTCACATAAGTACTATTACACTCAAAAGTGTATGCATCCAACTTACACAAAGTGGCAATTAAGAAACCTCTAGCAACCACCATAACACATGTCACTATTTTGCATCCTATATGAGAAAAGACTACTTGCATACCCGAATCTAGTAGTTTGCTCACAGATAAAAAAAAATCATCTTATATACCAAGGAGATAAAGCACATCATTAATCTTTCTTATTCTACCATTAAGGAATTTGATTTTAACTTTACCACAACCAACAATATTTACATGAGAATTATCACCCAAGTACACCTTACCTCCATCAAATTCTTCATATTCATAAAATCAATCTCTATTGGAGGTCATATAAAAAGATGCACCTGGGTCAATTAACCATGCATCATTGCATGCATGCGTGGTCAAAGTTGCAATGAACACATCAACATCTCCTTGGATTCAAACTTAGAATCATAATTGAATTTCTTATTTTTCTTCTTCTTTTCTTCTTTGCAATCCTTACAGATGTGTTGAGCCTTATCACAATTCTAGCAAATAATTTTAAAATTTCCAAGCGTTTTGGATCTCCCTTTGGATTTGGATTTGTCACACTTCTCATTCTTCTTGCCTTTTTCCTTATGTCTCTCACGAGTAACTAGGGCTTCCTTGGCACTAATAGATACCTTCCTCCTCATCTCTTTAGAAAATAAAGAACCCACCACCTCTTCCATCCTCAAAACAACAAAAGTATTGCTAACAACCATAACAAGAAAATCTCATGAATCAGACAAAGAACAAAGTAAGATATGACTTTTTCTCCTTCATCCATCTTGACACCAATGAATTCCAACTAAGCCGCCAACATATTGAATGCTTCCCATTGGTCTCTAATTTTTCCACTCCATTCTCAAGGAATATATCTTCTTCATCAAGAAAAAAATATTTACTAAAAATTTTGCTTGATACATATCACAAAAATTCTTCCAAAGACTTTTTGCAGAGGACTCTTCATAGACATTGATTAAAATAGAATTTGCAAGGCACAATCTAATTAGACCCTTGACTTTACGATCTATAACAACATATTAAGTAACCAAATTTGGATATGTAGGTTTCATGATAGTCTCATCAATATCCTCCCGTAGATCCCGATTTATTACCAAATCCTCCATCTTTAGCTTCCACATTTCAAAATTATTTCTAGAAAATTTCTCCACTTCTATTCTCCCTAATGAACTAGCCATTTGAAAATTTCTACAACAAGATCACAAAGTATCTTCTACACAAGCTCCCACTCAAATCTGGATTAGTTCAAAAATCTCAATAACCCACAACTGAAACCAAAGGTGATCAGGCGTTGATACCACTTGTAAGGAGGTTAAGTAGTGGAACAACTTTGTACACTAATCTTGAGGAGAGGGTACTAATATAAAAAAATTCTTATATCTTTAAACAATAATAGAAACTTAACAAAAATAATATAAAACGACATGCATACCACAACACAATGATCTATGTGAGGAAAACCCTTTCGAGACAAAAACCCCACACTTTAAAAGCCGGCCAATATATTATTCAGAAGTCAATATCAAATTACAATATACTTGCAGAGAAAGCTTCTCTCAAGAGTACCACCAACTAGAGATCCAAAGGTGATTAAAAATCTATAAGACTTATATCCATTCTCCATCTCACACACCTAATATATATCCATCTCATGCACCTAATATATAAGAGATACAATACAAGGAACTGTTAAACGATATTACAAAACCATGAGCTAAAAATACTTATAAAGTAGTACCCACCTCATCTCCAATCAAAGATGCCCTATGATTTGTCAATACACACACCAACATGTGTAACTCCCTTTTACAACTCATTTACATATTTGACACATTTTTACATTTCCTATTTTGAGAGACCCAACTTCCAAAGGCCATAACTTTCGAACCGGGTGTTCAATTGACGAATCATTTGAAGCATTCGAAAACTCACTGCGTGCTCTATACAATTTTAAATGCGATGTCATTTAGCCACATTTTGAGCCCATTTTGGAGCTTTTAAAGCCTCCGTAATTGTATTCACAACTTTTTTCTACTGATTTCCAAAAATAGAAACTTAAATGTCTTCCAAACTGGATATTATCTTGCAAATTTTTTTTACCAGAATGCTTATCTAACTATTTTAACTTCTAGCAAAGAATAGGGAAAATCCATTCTTAAACAAAAATTTACTAAAAATATTAACCTCGTGTAAATGCAAGGTTGAGACACTTTTCCCAATAGACAATAATGGTCACATGGAATAGCCAATTTAACATTAAGCCACAAAAGTGTAAGGATATGTTTGTGTCACCTTCTAGTCTCCATGGTCAAATGGCTAAAGGTAATAATCCAAAATTGTGTTAGCCTTATTTTAATCATTGTTGACAATCTTAACTTGATTAAACTCCATTGCAAGATATTTCCATCACTTAGCGAGTGTAGTAGTGGGTTGACAAGTGAATAAGTGGTTTTGGTATGACGTGGGACTTAGGTCCTTAGATTTAATTGGTTGTGGGAAAAGTCTACAAGTACCCATTTGAGCATATATTTTAAGAGCTAATATAATCCTTAAGTTGATTGAATTTTTTTTGTCTTGTTGAACTACCATGTTTATTTAAATGTATTATTTGGACTTCTTGCACATTATTAGTTTAAGGTAATGTGTCTAATTCCTATCTACTGCAATGAAATGGTGAAGGTACCTACTTGCATCCTCATCTCCATAATTTTGTATAGTTTTTCAATCTTGTTTGATCAATAGCAGTCTTTAGATCCCACTATTGTTATCAAATGGGTCTCATTCAAATGGTACAAGAAGACATCTAATATTTGCTCACAGTTGGTATGTCACATTTTTATTGATTGAAGAATATGTGCATGGAAATTAAGATGGGCCTATATAAAATCAAATAGTGCCACGTGAACATTAATAATATGGTGGTTCTATTTTATCGCATTTAGTACTCAATCATTTAAGTACTATAAAGATATTTAGAGTGCTACATGTCAAGTACTAGGGGAGAAGCAATGAGAGAAAGCTTTGATCAAATCTTGTTTCGCCAATTTCTTAAAATCGCAAAACAAAGGAAGAGTTAGAGACTCTAGCAACTAGATTAATCATTCATCTTCTACATTATTTATTATTAAATAGTTTTATATAGCCATTCAACCTACCAGATATCCAAACCGCCTAGCAACTAACTAGTAACTAATAACTACACACTCTATTTCATGCACTACATAATTTCTAACACTCCCTTTAACGCTAACATAGAAATTTGTATTTTTGCCCCCTTTAATAAATAATTTCTTGGGATTTGAATTTTCAATAATAATGTATTCAATTGTTATTTGATCTTCATACACATATGAAGAGACAAAAAGACAATATCAAGAAGCCCCACTATTCTTTCCCATTCAATTTTTAGTGATCTTAACAAAGAAAATAGACTTACAACAATATAGAAGACTTCATCCTGTATGCAATGAAAATACCTGCAGTTGCACAACAAGTCAAAACATGCAAAGATAAGAAATACCAAGGAATCAAATCATGCAAATAACTTGAAATACAACTAAATTTTCACTACAACCTCCGATGAGTGAAAACAAGTGCACCCAAGACTTGTTTGATCTGCTCTTAGAGATTTTGTGGGTGTGCTCTCCCAACACAATGCAATGAATCCCACCATAATGCAATCTAGAAGATGGTGAAGGGATTGAGAACATGTATGAGGAATTTTCCCCAAGCTCACATGATGAAGATTGAGAATGCAATAGAAAATATAAGATGAAGATGTAAGATGAACTAAACTAAGATTAATTTCCATTATCTAACATGTAATATCTAGATGATCTAATGCTCAAAGAAACTAAATAGAATGAAGACTAAGAAATGCGTAACAAAAATGCTCTAAAATACAATGACTAGCTAGTTGCAAATGAGGAGTGAAGCCTCCTTTTATAGACTTGCTATGAAAAATGAAGGGATGAGATTAAGTGGTGGAAAATGAGTGGCTAATATTGAAGGTTAGGTAGGGTTTTGGTGGAAGTGAACGGGATTAAGAGGCAAAAGCAATGAGTGGCTATGATTAAGTGGTTAAAGAGAGGAGTTGACTTTTCAAGTGGAGGGAATAAGAATTTAAAAAAGTCACATTTGTGCAAGTGATTAAGGCTAAAAGGGGTTTTAATTACATTTTAAGTGTAATTATAGTGAATTTAGCCAAAAGCAAGGAGAAGTGAAATTTAAATTTAATATAATTTAATTTAAATGGGGTTTAGTAGAATATTAGGGGAAATGGAGGGATTAAATAAATAAAATTTATTTAAAAAGAAATATCGAGGAAACATATATTAAAAGAAGATTTTAATATATTAGGGATAGTATTTAAATTAATTTTAAATACAAGGTGATGAATTTATTTAATAAAATTAAATAAATAGTCGAATATAACAAATATAGTTAATTTATAAAAATTAACTATATTGTTATAGGAAAGAAAAATTAAAATTAATATAGAAATGAAGAGGGACAATTTAGGGTGTCTACATTTTTTCCTTCTTTGATGTGGTGTCGAAGTCAACATCACGTCAAAGAAGAGAAAAGAGGAAGATGTCGCAATCATGGAAGGATGAGAAGGATGACAAGGAGGGATATATGGAAGGGTGATGCCCCCTCAAGAGGACATCTGGGTTTGGAGAATATGAATGTGCTCTCAAAATGGGTACGAGGAGAATGTGAACAAGGGAGAGGTGGAGGGTATAAAAAAGACCTCACTGTACAAATTGCAATCTATCTAAAATGCAATGCAAATGAATTGTGTAAATATTGGGGAGCACAACCTGGATTTTGATATGGTACTTGAAGATATGCATCAAGGTATGAGGAACCAAGATGACAAAGTGTCAAGTACGTAATAAGAAGGATCAAGTACAAAAAATACTAACACATACAAGCAACAAGCAAACATGCACAAAAAATCAAAAGCAAACCAACATGTTGCCCCTAGGCAGCTGAAAACCAATTGATTGATCGATCGATTGATGATGATTGATTGATAATGACAATGTTAACGATAACAACAATGTACATCGATAATGATACATCCCATGATTAACATGAAGACATGATTAAAGATTGATATTCTAGATTGCAGGGTTGGATTACATGGACTAGTATTGATCACACTTGATTTTTATTGCAATTATAAGAATATTTTGATTTTTTATTTGCTTTTATTGTTTAATTTGTATTTTTAGATTTTTTTAAGATTTTTGAAATTTTAACTTTATTTATTAGATTTTAATGTATTATTAAAAAAGAAAGGGCAGAGGAAAGACACGATGGAGCCACTATAGAGGGGCACTGACTGAGCTGCTATGGAGGGAAAGGCGACCCTGCCCAACACGAAGATGACTTCATCCCCGTAGTAGGGTGAGCATAGCCACCCGTCCATAGACGGGCAGCTTCGCCCCACGCAAGGCGGGTGTAGTCGCCCGTTCGTAGACGGGCAGCTTCGCCCTGCGCATGGGCGGCTCCACCTCACGCAAGGCGGGCACAGTTGCCTGTCCGTAGATGGGCGACTCTGCCTTGAGCATGGGATCTTCCCCACGCAAGGTGGGCGTAGCCGCCCATTCGTAAACGGGCAGCTCCTCCCTGCGCAAAGTAGGTGCAACCGCCTGAGGAGGGCGACAGAGTCGACCAAGGGAGGATTTTTTTTGTATTGAGGTATTTTAGATATATGCTCATTGATGTTGGTAGGATTATATAAGGGAGATGAACATATGGGGTATATAAAGGGTGGAATAAGGATTTATGCAAAGGATTGAATAAATGGGAGGGGAGGATGGGGAAGGATTGGTGGATAATGGATGGAAGGTTGGAAGTCTGGTGAATAAATGGAGGAAGGGGTTGGAAAGTTTGTCATTTGCACACACCTTGAAGGGTGGTGGAGTAGCAGAGGAGGAGATTGTAAAGGAGATAGAGGAGAAAAGGTGGATTTTGGGTTGTACGAACCCAAAATGGATTTGTAAAATGGAGGATTTAAGGACTTATGAGTGGATGAAGCTTTGGGATTAGAAAGTTTGGATGCCAAATTTGATTTTTCTTTAATATGCAGTACTTCAATAAGTAGCTTAGGAATCCACATGAACTTCTTTTTGGGCCTTTGTGGCCTTTTGAATTTTTCTTTCTTTTGGCTCATATTTTTATTTTCTTGAACATGTTGTTTAGATGGGACATGTTGATCCTTTGATTTTTGTGGATTTTGGACTTTATGCACTTTAGCAATGGCATCCAATTTGCTTCCATTAGCCAGGGTATAGGTGTAGGAGGATATATAGTTTGGAGGGTTTATGGATGGAATAATGAAGGATGAATATTAGAAGAAATGCAAAGGTGTGTGCCTTTGTTTATCTTGCTTAGGGATTTGAGGTGATGGAGGTATGTAGGGACTAAAAATGGATGGAAGGGATGAATGTTTTGATTTTGGGATATAAGGACCCAAAATGGATGTGGATGAGGAAGGGATGGTGTTTGGAACATAAGAGCCCAATATAGATTTGGAGGGGGAAGGGTTGATGTTTGGAACATAAGGGCCCAATATGGATTTGGAGGATGGGTGATGGGGATATTTAAATGTAAATGGAGGAATTTTGGATATGGAATGGGTGGAAGGCACACCAACATCTTGAGAAATTATTTTTTTCAATGGGATACTTATTACTTTGAACACAAGATGCGAGTCCATGTGAATGGGGTGAAGATGTGGAAGGAATGATAGGCTCTTTAAGGAAGCCATGTTGGATAGAGGTGGATGAACCCAACTTAGGTGTATGAGGTTCATGGGTGGATTGGATAGGTGTGATGAGATTTTGTGGAGGATTAGGATCATATGGAGGATTAGGCTATTGAGGGGGATCGAAAGGGATAGTAGGATATTGGGATAGATTGAGATCATGAAATGCAGCTGAAGGGGTAATTTGATCTCAACTTTGAGGAGGATTATGTGGTGCAGTGGAAGGGATGATGAGATCATTGGATGGAAGGATATCATGAAAGGAGATGGACTTAGCAGATGAAGTTACTTGATCTTGACATGGAGAGGGAATATTGGATAGGACACTAAAGGGATCATTGGATAGAGTGGGATGATTGGATGGGGTAGGATCTTCAGATGGAAGGCTTGAATCTTCAAATGGAAAGGTAAAAGAGATGTATTGAACTTGATTAGGGATAGGATCATGAGGGGAATCTTGGGATGGAAGGCTGGAGTCTTCTAATGGAAAGGTGTAAGGGAAGTCTTGCTCGTGATCATGAATAGGGTCATGAGTTGGATTAAGAAAGGCAAGGGGATCTTGATATGGAAGTATGGGATCTTCGAATGGAAAGGTGTCAAAAGATGGGGAGGGATCATGAGATGGAGGAGTTTCACGAGACGGAGGAATGCTTAGATATAGAGGATGAGAAGAGTCCATGTTTTCATGCTTTGGAATAGGGTCTTGATGCTTTGTGGCTTGTGGGGATGGTGTGGTGGATGGAGTGGAAGATTTATATTTGATAGAATTGAGAGGTGGAAGATACCCTATTGAGGTAGATGGAGGGATGGAAGAAGCATGAGGCTTAGGAGATGGGGATATATTTTCGTTCAAGGGAGATGGATGACTTTTCTTGGGACATGGATTAATTACTTCAGGGGATTGGATGGCTTTGCTTGGATTTGAGGATTGATGCCTCTTTTTTATTTCATTGATCCAATCACTAAAGAAGTTTGTGGGAACTAGGGATTTAGGAGGCTTAGGAGACGAGGGTTTGTCTTCATGCAATGGAGATGGACATTGGGATTGGACAACCTTGCTTGGAGTTGGAGATGTATAATTTTCTGCTATTTGATCAACCCAATCAAACAATTTCGTAGGGGATGATAAGTACTCTGGAGGAATATTGGGATTATATGGAGGTACAGGATTAGATGGAGGACAATTTTTTTTTCATTTTTTATACTGGGGACAATGTTTTGAAGTTCTTGGATCTCTTTGGCAATGTGATCATATATAGAAGGGGGATAGTGAGATGGATTTCCCTTGTCAAAGGTGGAAGAAGAATGAGAAATGGGAGAAGTAGGATTGGATGTGGGGTGTAGAGGAGGAAAATATGAATAGTTAGGAGGTGAATAGTTTTGAAGAAGATATGAGGTTGATGGGAGTGTTTGAAAGGTTGGTTGGATTGAAGGGGGGGATTGGAATATTGAATTTGAAGGTCATTGACCACTTTGTGAATCCAATATGGGTTCATGATGTTTGAAAGGGGGTTTTGATTTTGATTAGAAGATTAGGATTGATAATGGATGAGATTGGAAGATAAATGAGGGATGTTTGGAATGAAGGGGTAATCTTGGACTAGGAGCAATATTTTTGGATTTTTTGATATGAGGACAGGGCCTCAAAGGCTACTTTGATTTGATGATGATTGGATTCAATTTTATTGTGATCAAGATTTGGATCAATTGGTTTGATTTGATGAAGAAACTAGGAGAAAATTGGACTCATGATTGATTAGGATTGATTGATAAAAGGATTAATTGATTGGATATGTGATTGATTGATTGAATCAAGAAAAAAAGTCTCAAGATTAGCTTGATAAGGATTGATGATGAAGGTTTAAGACAAACCTTAGTGAAATAGTATCCAATGAGGTGCAAACAATAAGGATTAATGATGACGATCTTTCCTACTCAAAGATAGACTTATGATATTGAGCAAGATAGGATTGGATAGACCACTCAAGACAGACTAATGTTCTCAAGTGGCATGATTAATTTGTTTGCTAATGATGGGGATCCTTCTAACACTTTGATAAATATTTCTACCTTAGATTTGAGATGGAAATCTGATTAGGGTATGAAAGATAAGGATTGATATTGATTGATAAATTCCAATGTAGAGGATGATGCCCCAAGTTAAAGATTAGGAAAATGAAGTGAAAGGATGAGAGATTAGAAGGATGAAATAAAATAGTGGTTGAATGAGCAACTGATTGATTTGGGAAAAACAATTTGAGAACCTATAGGAGAGTGGAGATGTAAAATCTTTGCAAAACCTTAAAATTCACTGATATCAAGCAAAAACGCTTGTCTACAAGTGGAGCTGCCTATGTGTAGAGCCGTCTGTGTAGGAATTGGGAAAGAAACTTGAAGTTTTGGATCTGAAATCTCGAGGAACTGATTTGACTTGGTTTGCCTAATGATGTTGAAGGTCATTGTAGTAAAATTATCTGTGGGCAAGAATGATTCAAGCACAAATCAAATTCAAACATGATGTGACCAAGAAATTATCTTCAAACAATCCAACAAGGGACAAAGCAACCTTGCAGATATGAACACTTGTGAAGTATGAAATGATAAGGAAATTATAGTGCAATGTGTATGTTCTGATAGCTTTTTCAAGCCCAATATTTCCACTAGTATCAACACAATCGAAGACACTTCAACCAAAAGCTACCTAAGGAATGGCTTAGTATTAAAATCTTTGTCCACATTATATATTCCTTTGCCTCACATAAAGTGATGTTGGCTTTTTTCTAGGACTATACACGTTGCAAGTTTTGAAAAGAGACTCAATTCTTGAATCACATAGGCTCCCTCATGCCACATTCATGTTTTAGAATGCCCTTATGAATATAAACGGTGAGTGTAAAATATTTAGGTGATTTGGATAATCCACTTGGATCGATCCTTGCACAAAGATTATGATACCTTCGGAGGTAAACCGGGTAGGCCTCTATCTAAAAGTGTCTAGTAAAAATTTCATTCACAACTACCTCTCATAGTCCCGCAAGAAGGATTAAGGCATATATCCCTATGAGTACCTAATAATGTAGTCCCACACGCGAGATTTAGGCCTTGCAACCCTAAAATATCAAGCATGGGAATGAATTCTCAAGAATAGCTACGTCCCTTGAGAGATTGGTCTCAAGAGCATTTGATTATAGTGGGTTGGAAGAGGCTAGGTCCACCTTGTTCCCCACTTTGGAAATCCCTCTCACCGACTATGCTAAAGCTCTCGGGAAGTAGCCACTCTAAAAGGGTACAAAATTCCTAATGAAAGCAAAAAAAAGGAGGCACAAGTAGGTTTGGTATTTTGATCACCCTAAAAGGGTGAGATCATATCCCTACTACCTGTGATCCTTCAAACACATAAGTCACTTGATTACTTCCTTGGGCTTCTTCTAACTAGGGGGAATTCAGTGAGTTTGGTATTTTCATCACCCTAAGAAGGGTGAGAGCATATCCCTACCACTAGTTTCCATAAACACACAAGCTGCCTAATCAAACTTTGTAAGATAAAAAAAATATATTGTTTATTTGTATCTCCAAGGAAACCTGCAAAACAAATCGATTATTAGTTTCAATGCTCAAGTATTCTACAAGCGTCCTACAAAACAATAGATTAGTAGTTTAAAAACACTTTGATCTTGGTTAAACGTTTTGCAAAATCACTATTAGAAGACAAAAACCTACAAAAACCTGCAATAAAACCAGATTAGCAAATCTTAGCATGAAAAATATGATGAAAAGAAACTAAATTAAGCAGAGTCGCATGTCTATAAGTAGAGCCACCTGTGTGCAGAGACGCCTTTCAATAAGCAAAGCCGTCTATCTGGAACAAAATGCAAAAAAGACCCCAAACCTTACAAAAAACTATGACCCAAAAGAGCTAAAACTTTTAAAACGCCATATATTATGAAAGTAAAAAATGCAACTATTTTTAAAAGTTCCTAAAAGTGCAGACAAACCCTAAAATGTGATGCAATATGCAAAATGGAGTCTTTCTGACATAGTCACCTGTGTACAAGCAGAGACACTTATCTGAGACAGAAAGATAACAACAACTAGAACTCGCAAGATTTAAAACCTAATATGCTTGCAAATACACAAGAATGATCCTAATGACAAAATGAACTAAGGAACTAACCCTAAAATGACTAAAAAATGCAGGCTAAGCAACTTAAAGCACTAAAATAAAGTGGAAATTCCCCTTTTTGTCGCAGATGCCTATGTATAGGAAGAGATGCATGTGTGCAGAGTTGCATGTGGGTAGATACGCCTCTGTAGAAATAGAGCCGTCTGTTCATTAATCTGTCCAAAAAATTGCAAAAAATTAAAAACCAGGTCGTGGGTCCCACCGGGCGTGCCAAAATGTATGCAATGAAAATACCTGCAGCTGCACAACAATTCAAAACATGAAAAGACAAGAGATACAAATGAATCAAATCATGAAAAAAACTTGAAATACAACTAAATTTTCACTACAACCTCCGATGAGCTAAAACAAGTGCACCCAATACTTGTTTGATTTTCTCTTAGAGATTTTGTGGGTGTTCTCTCCCAACACAATGCAATGAATCCCACTATAATGCAAGCTAGAAGATGGTGAAGGGATTGAGAACAAGTATGAGGAACTTTCCCCAAGCTTCACATGATGAAGATTGAGAATGCAATAGCAAATCTAGGATGAAGATGCAAGATGAACTAAACTAAGATTGATTTCCATTACCTAACATGTAATATCTAGATGATATAATGCTCAAATAAACTAAATAGAATGAATAATAAAAAATGCTCTAAAATGCAATCACTAGCTAGCTGCAAATGAGGAGTGAGGCCTCCTTTTATGGATTTGCTATGAAAAATGAAGGGTTGAGATTAAGTGGTGGAAAATGAGTGGCTAAGATTGAAGGTTAGGTAGGTTTTTGGTGGGAGTGAATGCAATTAAGAGGAAAAAGGAATGAGTGGCTAGGATTAAGTGGTTAAAGAGAGGACTTGAATTTTCAAGTGGAGGGAATAAGAATTTAAAAAAGTCATAGGTGTGTGTAAGTGATTAAGGCTAAAAGGGGTTTTAATTACCTTTTAAGTGTAATTAGAGTGAATTTAGCCTAAAGCAAGGAGAAGTGAAATTCAAATTAAATTAAATTAAAATTAAATGGGGTTTAGAAGAATATTAGGGGAAATAGAGGGATTAAATAAATAAAATTTATTTAAAAAGAAATATCGAGGAAACATATATTAAAAGACAATTTTAATATATTAAGGATAGTATTTAAATTAATTTTAAATACAAGGTGATGAATTTATTTATAAATAGTCGAATATAACAAATATAGTTAATTTATAAAAACTAACTATATTGTTATAGGAAATATTAATTAAATTAATATAGAAATGAAAAGGGACAATTCAGGGTATCTACACGTTCATCCATCTTGGTAGATTTGAACACTTAGCACGTTGACTATATCTTTTGTCAGCATGTATCATTAGTCCATAATATACTTTTAATAAAACTATATGACCAATAAATTTCTCTAGTGGGATCAAATAATCAAATACAAGAAATTTCTTCCTTAAATATGAAATATCTCCCTTATATAATCCAATCTAGCATATAGAATCTATACAAATATTGCTTGTGTAGAATCACCAAAACTACCTCAACTTTCCTTTTATCTACTAGCTATGACTATCACATAGAGGATTATGCAATTTTTTTGCATTAAAGTAGAATCAACTGCAAACTCATTTCTAAACTTGCAAAATACTAGTTGCCCATGAATTCTTCTTACGTATGCACCACAAGAAGAGTGTTGGTCCTCAAAAGAAAAAATTATTGGTCTATATAACTATGGGTTATCCAAACTTTTGTAAAAAGACGTTATGAAATGAAACCTACCACAAAGTCTATAGGTCAACATCCTTTTCTTCACCCATGCAACCGATAAATACTTCTATCTTTTAATAAATGATTACAAGAAAATTTCCTTTTGCAAAATACCTTTAAATTCACATTCGAATTAAATTACTATAAATTAAATCTAATTCATCCAAGAAAATACAAAATAAATTCATTCCCTGGAATGATTTTCTCGATTGCTTTAATCACTCCAACTCCACCAAATATATTCACAAAAATAGGCATCAATAACAAACTCAATTTAAAAATATTGCAAGGACTTTGGTGTGGGTGTGGGTGTATATGGGTGCACATGTGTGTGTTTGTGTGCGCGCTTGTGTGCGTCTATGTGCATGTGTGTGTGTGTGTGTGTGTGTGTGTGTGTGTGTGTGTGTGTGTGTGTGTGTGTGTGTGTGTGTGTGTGTGTGGGGNGTGTGTGTGTGTATGTATGGGGATAGTTGTGTGTCTGTGTGTGTGCATGCACATGGGTGGGGGTTGTGAAGCCTCACCCCATGCCTATCATATCTTTTCACTTTATCTTATGAATAGAGCTAGCATTATATACTTTTATTTCACAGACTATGTTTTTAGACATTCCAGAGACATTTTGATACTAGTTACATGTGGATTATTAGTATATATTTTTGGTTAGATATCTTATGACATGGGCATTATTATTGTTAGGTGGATTTTGAGGACATTATTGCGTGATTTTACGGGATGATTAATATAACTTGATTTATTGGTTGTCTTGGTGATGTTAGAAATGTTGAACTTTATGGTTATGTAATGTTGGTAAAAATTCCATCATGGTTGATATGGATTAGGGATTAATTGTGTGACATGAGTTTAATGGGAATATTATTCTTGTGATTTATATACATGTGTCCACTTGAAAATTAATGATTTAATTATGATGAATGATTATGGTGACTTATAATGATGTAATTTATGCATTAGTAAAATTAATGGTAATTCTGATTCTGCATAATGAATTTTGATGATTATATTCTCTTGGGATAACTGCTATTTGAATTGAGTGTGCAGGATCGTGGTCATGAAATTTTAATGGAGAACCATGACTAACCCTATGTGAATTCAGTTTAAGCCAAGGTTGCATCTATAAAAAGAGACAAAGCCTCGTTGTGATGTATTTTCTTTCGTATAGTGTATGATTGTGTGAATATTGGTTACATATGCATTCATTAATTGTGAATTAATACAAGTAGGCATGCCAAGTGTATAGTGATGTGTTGTAGTGTCATTGACACATGTGTTTTGAAAATGATGTGAATGGCATGTCCACTTGGAAAACTTGAGTTTCCACCTCCCCCACTTAGTACCTAGTTGTTTTTTCCATGAAGACCACTTGGTTTTGTAACACCCCAAAATTGGCACCTAACAACCTAATCAATTTTGGTGCATTTTCTTATCTTTGAAGTCCTATGGTATTAGGCAAATTCTTGTCCTAATTGACTTTAATTGACTGAGTTTCAAATGCAGAAAACCCAAATTTGCATAAATCTGACAATTACATTTAATTCCTAAATCTTAAATGATTATTAGCTAAAACCCCTATGATTAATTGATTTAATCCTAAATTCCTAAAGTACTTTTAATTAAATCAAATACACCCTCTTTGGATAATATAAATAAAAGGAATTGAAGGGTTATATTATTAATTGAATGAATTATCCTCAAAAGGGATTTCCATAATTCCATACGAAAAGACACTTATGTGTCCATAATTCATTCTTTTATTTTAATAAACCTTGCATATTTGTCTCAAATGGAGAATGAAGAGACAAC
>MU223584.1:993513-1017445 GCA_018584345.1 Thuja plicata
CTCCCCTGCCCGTGGTGGACGCATCTATCACACCTGTCGCCACAATGATGGCTATGTCATCGACTGTGGCGGGGTCGTGCGGCGCCGCCAGCTACGACGCGGAGGAGGGTCGTGCACTCACTTCTGCCACTTCCATTTTTGCCTCCCGCCTTTGAACACATACTCTGCTATAACTTAAAAATATGAACGATATCAAAGACATGGTTACAAAAAAATAAGGTCACAACCTCCAACATCTCACACAAAATTTATATATGTATTACACATATATACAAATATATACGTACCAGTATATATATATATATATATATATACACTTCGGGTTCTTCACTCCTCTATGAATCCATTTGACCTGTAAGTAAAAACAACGAAAACAAAAAAAACTAGCTAGGGTTTGAGTATAGTAGAGAGGAGAGAGAGAGAGGAGGGAAAAATGAAAAGAAAACATGCTTTTTGGGTGTTGACAATTTTACCCTAACCTAATTTTGAATTAGGGTTAGGGCAAGAGGCAAATTTGAATTTCCCTTTTTTTCCCTCTCAGCTTAATGACTTAATTTATCTTTTTTCTTTTAGTGAGTGACTTTTATGAAATAAGAATTTGATGAGTTTTTTTTTATTATATCTCATTTTATTTAAATGTTACAACATGTGGGTTTTTAGCTGTCTTTATTAAAAACATTATTAGAACTTATTATAAATAAAAGATAGATAGGTAAATTAAATACACCTATAATCTTAAGTTAGGGAAAGATCTTCCCTATGTTATTAATGAGCTTTGACAATGTAAAATATTTGAATTTGAATTAAGATTAATAGGGTAATTATTGAAAGATTATCTTTTAACAAAGAAGGTAGATTATTTTAAATTCCTGTGGGGTTGATTCTGGCAAGTAAATATTAATTAAATTAAATAGGTTGTATCTAAAGACAAATTTATAATGTTACTTTTATGTGGCCAATATATGTGGCTAGTATAATGGTAATTATAAAAGTAATATTATAGATCAACATTAAACAATGTAATATTTGATATTTAAGTACAGATTAATGCTTTTAATTAGAATAAATTTATTGGGATTTTTATTATTAAATTATTATCTAATTAATCCTTAGGTCTCTTTGAGGGAAAAATTATAGTTGTGTGTGACGTAATATTACACCTTAAACATTGGGGTGTTAACCAACCCTAAGGAAATTATTAACATCTAGAGGATTAAAGTACCTTAGTTTGTCTTTTATAACTCTATTAATTAATCGCACAATAAATTTCATGAAATTATTATTTCATAACCTTTTAGACCAAACAATTTGAATTCCCATAGGGGCGAGGAACGTTGGCAAGTATTAACCTTTTCATGATTCCCCTCTTAGTAAACCTCTACACATTTCTCTTCGAAAGTTGTAAACTTAAACATGGTACCATTCAACTTGATGATTACGAATTGTAGACCCGACTTAGCCAAACCTTGGACATCTGTAAAACTCTGTAAATTAGTTGTAAACTATCCTTTAAAAAAAATAGTGTGATTTTGGTGTCAAATTTTGGGCATGACATTTTGGTATCAGAGCACAGTTGTAACACTGGGAACCTTAAACCACTACAATTCAACTTAAAACTTATGTATCCACTTGAACTTTTTGTTTCAAACTATAACATTACATTCAACTTAAACCAACCAATGCTTGTGTAGGATGCCTCCGATGATGAGGCAAGCTCACACACATGGATGAGGTCGTAGATGTGCCCCCCTCGACACAAGTTAATGTAGAACAAGAGGTAGAGGGTGTTAGAGAGGAGTAAAGACCTCCTCCCAAACAACCATAGAACCCAAACCTAGATGTTTTAAATGCTCTTTAGAACCTCATTGGGATTATTTAGGATAGATTGCAGAGCATAGGGTTTTAGAGGAACATAGAGAAGAGGGCAGAGGGAGGACTCCTAGTCCTCCTCCTAGCTATGTTTTGATTTTGTCCGATCAGAATAGTGTGTCAGTACACATGCCAGAGCCACCTCCAGGGATAATGACTCGAGTGGTAGATAGGGCTCCCTAGAATGCAGGGGAACAGATTAGGGAGCTTTTACACCTTTAGCCACCACCATTTTTAGGTTCTTCAGATGGGATTGAGGCTTAGGATTTTATCTTGAGTCTGGATTCATGCTTTGGGTTACGTCCTTATGGGAGCAATCTAAGAGCGTGGTTTTCTATTCACCTTTGGAGATGGACTACTTCTACATGGTGGAGGTGAGAGGAATTTAAGATTAACCTAGCTATTAACACCCTCTCTTGTGACACCATTTTGGACATCTTTAGGGATAGATATTTGTTGGAACACTTTAGACAATGTCGCATCACTGAGTTTCATGATCTCCAACAAAGGAGACTCTCAGTTATGCAATATGAGAGCAATTTTCTTGAGCTCTTACCTTATGTACACTACATGAGAGATGAGAAACTCAAGGTGAACCATTTTTTTGTTGTTTTGAACACTGCATTATTAGTTCATGTATGCATGGTAACACTAGTGAGCCTTCGTGAAGTTGTGGAAAAGGATTTAATAAAAAATGAGGTATAGGGAAGGACACATGACTCACGAGATCAGTCTCAGAACCGAAATCCCACACCCCAGTCTTTAGGTTTTCAGAGATCTCAATAGAAGGGAAACCACAGACACTCATTGGGGTCCTACAAGCGCCTTAACCAAAGCACCAGACTCAACAAGGATAGAAATAGAGGCCTCCACAGGGGCATCAGGTCTCTAATCCCAAGCAGTAGCGGACATAGGGTCCTAGGAGGGATCAGAGGTCACAAGTATCATTCACACCCCCAGCCCAGAATCAATAGTCCTCTAGCGGTGGCTTTAGTGGCTCTAGCAGGATAGGAGGGCCATAGTTTACTAGACCTCAGGGTATACAAATACAGATACGTGGACCTTTCTACACATGTGGTGCCATGGGTCATCTTGCTAGAGAGTTTCCTCGGGCAGGTAGTCAATGCATAGCAACATTAGAGCCCACAATTAGGGATATGGGTAGATCCCATAGAATATTTGCAGTGGTTGATAACTGCTAGGTAGAGCACCAGGATATGGTTATTGAGGCTATAGGTGTGATTGTAGGTAGCAGTGTTACCATTTTATTTGATTCTGATGCTATAGATTCATTTATTTCTCAATTAGTTGTGGAGCGTTGAAGAATAGTGGCATCTAGGCAAGATGTTAGATGGGAGGTAGAGTTGGCCTCAGGATCTAGAGTATATGTTACCTCTTTGGTTATAGATTTTCAAATACATATTGATGACATGAACACCTTATAAGATCTCCACATTACCCCTCTTGGATCTTATGGTATAGTACTTTCCATGGATTGGCTTTATGCCCATAGAACCAAGTTATATTATCATCAGAAGAGGATCATTGGATGATGATGGCATTGCTACAATGATTTCAGGGGTTTAGAGGTCGGTATCCATTCATATGATCTCCTCTATGTAGCTTAAGCGGAGAATGCAGAAGGGGTGCTAGTTATTCACCATTGCTATCAGTGATAGGGAAGAAGAATAGGATAAGGAAACTTACCTTGATGATCATCCTATGTTAAAGGAGTTTGCAGATGTGTTTCCTTCCAAATTAGCTAGTATGCCTCCCCATAGTGTAGTTAACTTCCATATTGACCTCATTCTAGGATCCACACCAGTATCAAGAGAACCATACAAGATGTCTCCTAATGAGCTCAATGAGTTTAAGATTCAGTTGGAGGAGCTCCTAGAGAAGGGGCACATTTTTCCTAGTGTATCTCCTTAGGGTGCACCATTTATCTTCATCAAGAAGAAGGATGGATCTCTTAGGTTATGTATGGATTATCGATAGTTGAATAAGTTAACCATTAAGAATCGATATCCACTTCCTAGGATTGATGTCTTGTTTGATTAGCTATAGGGTGCCCGTGTATTCTCCAAGTTAGATCTAAAATTAGGGTACCACCAGTTGAGGATTATGGAGAGTGATATCCATAAGAAAACATTTCAGACTAGCTATGAACATTATGAAGTCACGTTCGTACCATTTGGTCTTATGAATGCTCCAGCTGTGTTCATGAGCCTCATGAATGGATTATTCCACACTTTTCTTGATAGATTTGTGGTAGTGTTCCTTGATGAAATATTGATTTATACTTGTGATGAGAAGGAGCATGAGGAGAAATTGAGGCAGGTATTATAGTTTTTGAGGGAAAATCAGTTGTATGGTAGCTTGTCAAAGTGTGTCTTCTTCATATCAGAGGTTAGATACTTAAGCCATGTTATTTCAGGTGATGGGATCTCAGTGGAACCATCAAAGATTGATTCCATTATGAATTGGACAACACCTACCACTATGACTAAGGTCGGGAGTTTCATGGGTCAAGAAAGATACTACATGCATTTTGTTGAGGGATTTTCTAGAGTGACTCAAGAAAGCACTTACCAGTGCACCTATTCTTGTAGTGCAAGAGCCTTCAATAGATTTTGTGGTTTGCATAGATTCCTCCTTGGATGGTTTTGGGGAAATTCTTATGCAAGGTGGGCGAGCCATAACCTATGAATCTAGGAAACTTAAGACTCACGAGATCAACTACCCTACCCATGATCTTTAGCTTGCAGCAGTAGTGTATGCCTTAGTGAGATGTCGACACTTTCTCTTAAGACATCGATTTGAGCTTCATTCAGATCATCAGATTTTGCAGTACATGTTCACTCAACCGAACCTTAATGCTTGATAGAGGAGATGGATGGAGTTCTTGTGTGAGTATTATTTTTATGTTCATTATATCAAGGGGAAAGAGAATGTAGTTGCAGATGCTTTGAGTAGGAGATGACATGAGCTTTCATCTATGTCCACTATCATAGATTTGAGGGATCATATACTACATCACTTGCATGAGGATGAGATGTATGCAAAGATTTGTCAGTTGGTCTAATCTCAGAGACCCCTTGAGGGGAAGTTTTCATATTTTTCTTTGGAGTCCAACGGACTATTACATCATAGATGATGCATTTATGTACCTTCTTCCAGGGAATTGCATGATATCATTATGCTAGAGGCACATAGAGCCCCTTAAGTAGTGCATCCTGGAGTCAAGCAAATGCATGCTGATTTGAGACAACTTTATCATTGGCCATGCATGAGGAAACACATTGTAGAGTAGCCTAATGCCTTGAGTGTCAGAGGGTTAAGGCAGAGCACCACC
This sequence comes from Thuja plicata, assembly GCA_018584345.1. NCBI lineage: Eukaryota > Viridiplantae > Streptophyta > Pinopsida > Cupressales > Cupressaceae > Thuja > Thuja plicata. The sequence goes on from MU223584.1 coordinate 998,738, forward strand.
ATCCCAGTGGACTTCTTCAGCCTCATGAGGTACCCGAGTGGAAGTGGGATGTCATATCTATGGATTTTATCATTTTTCTTCCTATGTTATCTCACTGCCATGATGCCATCATGGTGACAGTTGATAAATTGACCAAAGTTTTCCACTTTTCACCCGTTTGTACTGCATCCACCACACTAGTAGTAGTACAGGTATTCTTGCAAGATATTGTTAGACTTCATGAAATAAATTGTAAGATCATCTATGATAGGGATTCTCTCTTTAAATCATCATTCTAGAGAGAGTTATAGGCTGTGTTGGGCACCAAGCTAAATTTAAGCACAACCTGTTAGAATAACTGAGAGGGGGGGTGAATCAGTGGGCTCAAAGATTGTTCCAATAATTCAACCAAAACTTTATACCACAAATATAAAACCTCTATTTATCTTTAGTCCTACAAGATGTATGCCTTGTGTAAATCAAACATATATATACATCTTAGAATATACTATTTATCCTTTCTCTTAGGCTTTATCGAATAACAGTTTATCTTTTCTTAACCTATACCAAAATACAATAAATAATTTATTGTTTACTGATCAATCATGTTTTAGTAATGTGTAAAGCAAAACATCAAAGCAATGAACCATATACACATTTGAAACATGGATTTTTAATGTGGAAACCTTGTTAGGGAAAAAACCACTTGGGATCGGTAACCCAAAATTTTCACTCTTCTGAAGTGAGCTTGATGAAGAGCCAACCCTGTTAAAGGTTACAAACACACTATTAAGTGCGACCTTGTTAGAGGATTTAAAACCAATAGTTTTTCACTTAACCTAACATTCACTATCCTATCAACATGAAAACCTTTTGATACTCCTTGGGATTCATCTCAATATATAAAGGATGGTTAAATCCCACTCGGTTAAGAGATTTTATGATCCAATGGTTAAATGAAAAAATATATGATCTATTCATTAATACAATTTTAAATTGCAGATTTTCAGATCTATTATAAGTCCATAATACATTTCTAATCAATGTTCTCTTCAATTCATTTGCTCCACTTCTTTCTTCTCGGTGAATGTTGTTGCTTCTATGTTGCTTGGTGTCTGCAAAATTCTTGGCTTTTCCCTCTAGCCTGTATGATCATATCTACATGAAGACTTCTATCTTCACCAGAATTATCTTGAGTATTCCTCTCTTTGATAATGAATTTCTTGTCTCTTTTTATAGACATGATTTCATCGTTCTTCTGTCTTTCTTGTTTTCTTCGTTGATCACTTCTTGATCTGTAAAGCTCGCCATGCTTACTTTAGTTTTATTCCATAAATCTCTCCTTGTTTTCTGGAATAAAACATGCTTTAAATCTCCTTCTTATCTTTAGCTTTTAATTGATCGATGAAAATAAAGTAAACAATCAATTAGCTCTATCTTTATCTCCTGCCAGCTAAGTTGTTTTTCGTATCCTAACTTTAGTTCTCATTGGTCAACACTTCAGTTGTACTCGGTGACTATTGCAGATAGCTCAAGAATCAACTTCAGTTCTGTTTGGTGACAACTGCAGTTAGCTTGGTAATGCTTACTCGGGTATCACTTACTCGAGTAACACTATCCATCGGTTAACACTGTGAACTTCTTTTCTCAGGGTTCACTGTCCATCGGGGTTTACTATCACTCAGTATATATGATTACCGATGAAAAAAACTATCTCTTCAAATATTTAAGTGTTATGACAATATGCGTATGAGAAATCATACCATATCAAGTTGACATCAATGACAATACAATACATTAACTGATTCAATGTCTTGCATTTAACCTCTGCAACTCAATGATCATCAACTTTGTCATCTTCAAACATTCAATCAGTTATAGTTAATCAACACATATCACCTTGAGACAGATGATCAGATCGAGAGGGTCAATTAGGTGTTAGAGGATATGCTTCACATGTATCTGATGGACCATCAGGTTAAGTGGGAGGAGTACCTACATTTAGATGAGTTTTCCTATAATAATGGGCATCATACATCATTGGGTATGCCACTTTATCATGCCTTGTATGGTAGACCTTGCAGGACACCTTTGAGTTGGGATAGGATTGAGGATAGGGTAGTTGTTAGACCAGAGTTAGTCCAGGAGATGGAGATCAGTTATAGTTAATCACAACCTATCACCTTGAGATAGATGATCAGATCAAGAGGGTCAATTAGGTGTTAGAGGATATGCTTCACATGTATCTGATGGACCATCAGGTTAAGTGGGAGGAGTACCTACATTTAGATGAGTTTTCCTATAATAATGGGCATCATACATCATTGGGTATGCCACTTTATCATGCCTTGTATGGTAGACCTTGCAGGACACCTTTGAGTTGGGATAGGATTGAGGATAGGGTAGTTGTTAGACCAGAGTTAGTCCAGGAGATGGAGAAACAGGTAGCCTTGATTAGGAAACATCTTAGAGAGGTACAGGATAGACAAAAGAAATATGCAAATGCAAAGAGGACTGGTCGTGTTAACATGGTTGGTGACAGATTTTTCTTGAGAGTGTGGCCACATAAGAGTCCAATCCATTTTGTAAAGATCTCTAAGCTCACACCTCGATTTTTTGGAACATTTGAGATCCTAAAGAGGATAGGACCAATTTATTATCATCTAGCTTTGCCACCTATCCTTCCATGCATCCATGATGTGTTTCATGTTTCAATTTTGAGAAAATATATTTATGATGAGTCTCACATTATAGACTGGGATACCTTAAAGGTGGAGTCAAACAAGCAACTACCTTTGGAGCCCATTCACATTTTGGATCATCGAACATTGGCTCTTCGTGGCTGAGAGCTGGAACAGATTAGGGTCTAGTGGGACTGCTATGATGAGGTTACAACATCATTGGAGGATGCAACACAGATGAGAGCAAAGTATCCCCATTATTTTTTATGAACTCCAGGAGGAAGTACATGCCTAGGGGGGAGGATTGAGGCCTCACCCCATGCCTATCATAGCTTTTCACTTTATCTTATGATTAAAGCTAGCATTATATAATTTTATTGCACAAACTATATTTTTAGACATTTCAGAGACATTTTGATACTACCTACATGTGGATTACTAGTATATTTATTTGGGCTAGATATCTTATGACATGGACATTACTATTGTTAGGTGGATTTTTAGGACATTATGGCATGATTTTACGGGATGATTTATATTACTTGATTTATTAGTTGTCTTGGTGATGTTAGAAATGCTGAACTTTATGCTTATGTAATGTTGGTGAAAATTCCATCATGGTTGATATGGATTAGGGATGAATTGTGTGACATGAGTTTAATGGGAATTTCATTCTTGTGATTTATATACATATGTCCATTTGAAAATTAATGATTTAATTATGATGAATGATTATGGTGACTTATAATGATGTAATTTATGCATTAGTAAAATTAATGGTAATTCTGATTCTACAAATTGAATTTTAATGATTATATTCTCTTGGGATTACTGATATTTGAATTGAGTGTGCAAGATTGTGGTCATGGAGTTTTAGTGGAGAACCATGATGAACCCTATGTGAATTCAGTTTAAGCCAATGTTGCATCTATAAAAAGAGACAAAACCTCATTGTGAAGTATTTTCTTTCGTATAGTATATGATTGTGTGAATATTAGTTACATATGCATTCATAAATTGTGAATTAATACAAGTAGGCATGCCAAGTGTATAATGATGTGTTGAACTGTCAATTGACACATGTGAAAATGATGTGAATGTCATGTCCACTTGGAAATATTGAGTGTACACATCCCCCACTTAGTACCTAGTTATTTTTCACATGAATACCACCTGGTTTTTTATCCCAATGAGAGGTCAAATCTGTTGGAACGCGTAGGTGAGCTTATCTAGGGTTTTGAGGGGTCACATGGTTACCCAGGGTTGATTTTAACCCATTTTTTACTAGCCCACTTCATATACCTATGGGTAGAGGGGGTTTTTGTCCATAGGACATCATTTATGACCTTGGGAAGCCTCCAAAAAGTTGATTTTCCAAGACGGACGAAAATAAGTCCATTTTTAGTAGATGTGAGGATTTGGGGAAGAGAGATCAATAGGATCTTAGATCTCTTCCAATGACTTGGAGAGCATGAGGATTTTGAATTTAGTGCAAGGATTTAAATGTGAGAAAAACTTGGTCAAGAGAGGAATCCTTGCAGATCCTACCCAAACAAACACCAATAGGAATGCAACAGATAAGGCCAAATGGTGGAATAAAAACAAGAATGTCACCAACGATGGTGTTATTGATGTCAAACTAGTCAATTATGCTCAACCCAAGGTTACACTACAAGGAGCACCCATGACGGATCAAAAACCCATGGTGCACACTCAGTAGACAAATAATCAGAATCAAACATGCACTATTCAAGCAGCGGTTGTGTCCAACAACCAACCCAATGCACAATGCCCACAAAGGTTTCCTTTTCCTAAACGTGACTACACAGCATTGGGAGATTTGATAAATTCAGCACTCAAAAATTTGATTCAAACCAATAATATCACTCTACCAAAAATCAGAGAGTACGAACATGGTGTTGTGAAACCCAAGTGGTAGAATGATAACAAATTTTCTGAGTATCATCGGGTGAAAGGACACAAGACATCCAACTATTAGGGATTGAAAAATTCCATACAAGATATAATCAACCAAGTGATAATTGATGTCACAAATACCCAATCCAAGGGTACAACCAATCAAACTATCTTTAATGATACATTTCATGATCATAATAAAGGGAAAGCATCCACATCTGGTGGAAAGTCTAAGCAAGTGAAATATACCTATGCCAACTCTGATAGCACCATAAATTGCATAAATCCTTTAGATAGCCAAGTTACTACGATTACTATTAGCGACACCAATACCAAATGCGTTGTCACAACATGACATTCCAAGGTTGTTTTTTAAGGAATGCCTTCCACCTCAGCTACAATAGCTAATCCCAAAATAACTTCTAATCCACAAACTAGTCTAGTGGATTAGCTAAAACACACACCTTCCTAGATCTCCATGTTCGACCTATTGTGCATATCCCCGCAGCATAAGCAAGAAATGGATCAAGCCCTTCAAAATGTAGCAGTCCCATGAGACATAAGTCCAGAGAATTTCCAAACCATGGTCAATTACATCGCTTCCAACAAGCACACTACATTTATAGACCATGATATGCCACCGTACAAGCCTCTGCACAATGATCCCCTACATCCGCTTATCCAACTGTATAAACACACAATCCAAAGAGTCCTCATTGATGGCAGAGATGGGTTAAACATATGTACTCTTAAAGTGATAAAAACTTTGGGCTATTCATAATCTAGTATTGATGTCACTAGGAGAATAAATATCAGGGCATATGACGAGGAAGAAATATCATCAAAGGGTATCCTCATTCTACCGATCAGGATAGGGCCATTCATAAAGAACACTCCCTTTCAAATCCTAGACCTTGATTTGGGATATAACATGTTACTTGGGAGACCATGGATACATGAAATGCAATTCATCCCTTCAACTTATCCCCAGTGCATCAAGTTCCCATACAAAGGAGCAGACCAAGGAGCATAGATAATCATTGAAGGAGATCCCAACCCCTTCCAATACTGCAACACCATAAGAAGTAGTACAGATAATCAAGTTCCTTCAAATCAAAAACAAGTATTTCTTCAGCCTTTGATTTCGTTCCTAAAGACATACCAAGATATGCAGGTAAGATATCAATTAAATACAAAGGGTGTGGTGAGTATAGCTATGAGGAAGATTTTACCAGCACCAACATGCCTCAAAATCTTAGATCATATGGCATGCCCTAACTGGTAGAAATACATGAAACTCTAGAACTAGTGTTATTCAAGTGTCCACCAACCAAATTTATCAAATGGGGAGACATAGTTGAAGAAACCCCTTCGATCTGGACATCAACACTTGGTTGTATAAAGACTCTCAAGAGACACCTCAAGTACAAATACCTTTGTCACAATATAGAGTTGGCTTCACTATGCTGCAGAAGTATGGTTATGATGGTAAGACTTGTTTGGGGGCAAGACAACAAGGATTAATGTAACTTTCTTTATCACCAACCCAAAGAAACAAAAGAGGGCTAGGTTATGGTCAAAACACAACCAGTAAAACCATTCGAGATATACTTGTAGACTGACAACAGATTGCAGAATTAAACTGGGGGAAAAATCCAAAACATGCCCTAATTAGTAGTATACTCTAGCAATTATTTTCATCAGAAGTGGAACCCTCTAATTCCCAATTGAAACTTAATCAGACTATCTAGGATGATGCGGAGAGTGAGACATCTAATGAGTGTTCTAGTGTGACCAATTCCTATGATTATGAGTGGTTATCCCTTTGTAACTCTGATTCACCCATCCCTAACTATTCCCCTTGATCCGTCAGTACCATACACCTTGATGAAATGTTTGACCAAATGAGTATAGAAAACTAGCCCTGTGTTAGAATAACTGAGAAGGGGGGTGAATCAGTGGCCTTAAAACTAATTCCAAAAATCCAACCAAAACTTATATCTCAAATATAATATCCTCTAGTTATCTTTTAGTCCATCAATATGTATGCCATAATTAACTTTAACAAATATAATCTGCTTGGTAAGATATACTGTTTATCTTTTCTAGACTTTATCGAATACCAGTAAATAAACTTAGTGTTAACCGACCAATCCAGTTTCAATAATGTGTAAAGAAAAGTATCAATGCAATTAACCATATACACATTTGACATATATTTTAATGTGGAAACCCTATTAAGGGAAAAACCACTTGGGACCGATAACCCAAAATATTTTCACTCTTCTGAAGTGAGCTCGGTGAAGAGCCAACCATGTTAAAGGTTACAAACACACTGTTAAGTGTGACCTTGTTAGAGGATTTAAAACTAATAGTTTATATTTTGAACTAGCATTCACTATATTGTCAACAAGAAAACCTTTTGATACTCTTGAGTATCTCAATACAATAAGGACCATTAAATCCTACTCGGTTAAGAGATTTTCTAAATCAATGGTTAAACCGATACAATAAATGATCTATTCAAAATACAACTTTAACTTGCAGATATTCAGATCTATTGTTAGTCCAATAATACCTCTCTGCTCAATGTTCACTTTAGTTCCTTTTCTTTCTTTATTTCTTCTTTCTGCTCGGTGAATGCTCTATCCTTTGTTGCTCGGTGTCTGCAGTATTCCTTGGCTCTATTCTTTAGCCTGTATGATCAGATTTGCATGAAGAATTCAATCTTCACCAGAATATATTTAGCATTCCTCTCTATTTCATAATAAATTCCTTATCTCTTTATATAGACATGATTAGCTACTCAATCTCCTTATTTTTTCCGTAGATCACTTCTTGATCCATAAAACTCACCATGCTTGCTTTATCTCGTAAAGCTCTGCTTTAGTTTTATTCCATAGATCTCTCCTTGATAAATACACTTTAAATCTCTTCCATGATTTAGTTTAACTAATCTTTAAGAATAAAGCAATCAATCAGTCAGTCTCTAAATATAGCTCTTTCCAGCTAAGTAGTTTTTTTGTTCTTTTACTCTAGTTTTGATCAGTCATCATATTCAGTTGTGCTCGGTAACAACTTCAGTTTACTATGGTGCTCAATATACACTGTGAAATTATTGGTGACACTTTCTTGGTAACTCTTGCTTGGTTACTACTATGCTCGGTTTACACTATTCGTCAGTGTTCACTGTCCATCGATGTTTACTATCATTCGGTGTATACAAAACTTTTATGTTTTGTCGATAACATAAACTTTGTCTTTTCAGTTCTTCAAGGTTATGACCAATATGTATATGAACAATCATACCATATCAAGTTAACATCAATGAAAATATAATACATTAATTTATTTAATGTCTTGCATTCACTTTTTCATCTCGGTGATCATCAACTTATCATCTTCGAACATTCAATCAGTTATAGTTAATCACCATGTATCGATAAACATGTCACTGTCAATTCCTTAGGTGGTGCATCCACATCTCATTCTGAGTTTGTTGAAACTATCACCGCGGTTTTTTTCACTCAAACATAGTCATGCTCCCACATGGACCTTTGTCTAGTCTACCCTTAACTTATAGAATGGGACCAACAAGGACAACCTGACATAGATCTTTTTGAGAATGATTAAGTCATCGTAAACTTCATGGGGATTTGAGAAGGCATACCATCAGGAGACCACAAAGAATGATTCTCTTTTAACCTAGATAGATCAACATACTTTGGGGAGGAGGCTCCTCTTTCCAATTGCAAAATAAAATTTAAAAGAAAAAATGAATAGTCAGTAATTGAAAATCAAAAGGCACTTTCTGACCATAAAAAAGAGAAAAAAAATAAAGGACGCATCTTATGGTGAATACCTCTCTAAGGTGCCAGAGGATGGAAAGATGGAACTCCTCCCCTTAATAGATGAAAATTCAGTGTTACTAGTAGAAGAAATAGAGGAAGTCAATATAGGGGATGAAAATAACCCTAAAATATATATATTTGCCTAAATCACTTACATATGAGGAAAGAGAATGGTTCATTACTTTCTTCAAGGAAAGACAAATCAACTTCGCATGGTCTTATGCAGACATGGTAGGTTTCAATCTGGGGCTAGTGCTACATCATCTACCATTGTTACCAAATGCAAAATCTATTAAACAAAGATTAAGAAAGATGCATCCGCACATCGCTTTACTTGTCAAAGTAGAATTGAAAAAACTCTTAGATGTAGGCTTCAAAAGACCAATTACATATGCGTATTGGATATTAAATTTGGTGCCAGTAACAAAAAACAATGGTTAGATTTGTATATGCACATATTTCAAAGACTAAGGCTTGTCCCAAGGATGATTTCCCTCTACCAAACATTGACATGATAGTTGACCTAACAGCAGGGGACCAAATGTTGTCACTCATGGACGATTTCTCTAGATATAACCAAATCAAGATTATGCCAAGGGACCAACACAAGACAACATTCACATGTGACTGGGGAACTTATTACTGGAATGTGACGTCATTTGGCCTAAAAAATGTAGGTACAACATATCAACAAGCGATGACAACTATCTTTCATGATCTAATTCATAAAATAATGGAAAACTATGTCGATGACATACTAGCCAAATCAATGCTCAAGGAAACTCACCTACAAGTTTGGGTCTGATATTTGATCGAATGAAGGAGTACAAGGTAAGACTCAATCCAAAGAAGTGTGCATTCATAGTTACTACCAGAAAGCTCCTTGGATTCATTGATCATACAGAGGAATCGAATTAGACCCAGAAAAGGTTAAGGCCTTCCTCGACATGCCAGCACCAAAAAATTTAAGGAATCTATGGGGTCTATAAGGAGGACTGCAATCTATCAGGTGATTCATCACTCAATAGGAAGACAAGTGTCACCCATTCGAGAACCTACTACATAAAGACGTGATCTTTATATGGACAGAATAATGCGAGAAAGAATTTCAAACCTTAAAAGAGTATTTATTGAATTCCCCTATATTGGTGCCACCCATTCCAAGCAAGCCACTCCTCTTATATATCTTAGAAATGAAGTTAGCAGTAGGTGTTCTTTTGGCACAACATGATGACCAGGGCAAGGAAAGATCTATTTACTACCTCATCAGAACATTGGTGGGCTATGAACTAAATTATTCAGCAATTGAAAGTCATGTCTTGTAGTTGTCTTTTATTCTCAAAAGTTAAGACATTACATGTTCAGTCATCAAACAAATCTCATAGCACACATAGATCCATTGAAGTAATTTTTGAGTAAAGTAGCACTAACTGGATGACTCGCCAAATGGGTCATGATCTTAAGTGAGTTTGACATAGAGAACATGGATTGAAAGACTATCAAAGGTCAAGTAATTATGGATCAAATAGCAGAGGCACCAATACAATATCATCAGCCTATAGTGTCCAAATTTCTAGATGAATCTATCCTCATAGTACAACCGACAATAGTGGTCTGGCAATTATTCTTTGATGGGTCATATACGAACCATGGTGTAGGTTCAGGGATAGTACTCATTAATCCACATAATCATGCAATTCCTAATCCTTTTCGACTCAACTTTCCATACATGAACAACATAGCTGAGTATTAATCTCTAGTCATGGGATTGAAAATAAATATACAATGGAAGATAAAGAACCTAAGAGTCTATGGTGTGTTACAAGTGTGGTTACCGTTGCACCAAAAGATTGACCTGTCAATGCCCGATACAACCACTAGACTTATAGAATGCACAGGAGGTGGTTAGTCCCTTGTCATGAATCGCAAGGGGAGTGTTGACCATTCTCTCAATAATCTCCCCCTCAGCGTTACCTAAGGGTATTCAAACCTGTGACCAAGCTCTAGTACCACTTGTTACAAATGTGGTTGTTGTTACACCAAAAGATCAACTTGTCAATGCCTGATACAACCACTAGACTTGTAGAATCCACAGGAGGCAGTTAGTCCCTTGTCATGAATCCTGAGGGGAGCACTGACCATTCTGCCAACATGGTGATTCCCAATTGGTCATCAATCAAGTCAACAACGACTACATGACAAAAGACAAAAAAATGATCCCATATAGAGAGTTGATGGACAAGCTATGGGATTATTTCCATTTCATTATATTTGATCAGGTTCCAAGGGTTCAAAACAAATTAGTGGATGTGATGGCTACTATAGCATCCTTGATCAACATGTCATGTAATGAAACCAGATTCCAATTTCTAGTAGAACAATTAATGATAGCAGCATATAAAGCTTGAATAAAAGAGTTGGCGTGTGTCCTTGTTAGTCCTGAGTCCCCCTAGTACCATAACATATATAATTACCTAAAAAATAGTACCCTACCACCCGACCTATCTAAAAAACAAAATGAAAGGATTGAGGAAGAAAAGAATCCCATTTCAACATGGAGGGGAATGTTATTAGAAGTCAAGAAACAATTTGTACCAGAGGACTATGAGGTCACACTCCATAAAAAGTTACAAAATCTGAGACAGAAAGATCTTGATGTGAGTGGATACACTGAAGAATTCCATAGGATGACCCTAAAATCCAAAGTCCCTGAGAATGAAAAATAGAAACTTGCAAGGTATCTTAAAGGATTGAAGTATAGTATCCAAGATAAAATGAGTCTTTTCAATCCAGAAATAGTGCACAAATGTTTTTCAGATGGCACTTAGGATTGAAGAAAAAAAAAGAGGAAAGGAGAGCAAAACAACAGGGGTAGAGGAAAAAATTTCAGAGGTAGATGCAAATTCAATGATAGAGGTTCATTTCCAAGAAGCCAAGGAGATTCTAACAATCAAGAATCAAAGGGATAGTCAAGTAACATAGGTAATTTCAGAGCTAGAAGATCAAACAGTATAGGAAGGTTTGGTGGAAGAGGACCTAGTGTCTTCACTGGAAAATGTATCACTTGTAACCAGATTGGGCATCAATCTTTTAGGTATCTTGAAAATATGGGCACAAATAGACAAGGAAGAGATAGAAGAGTTTAGTTGACATAAGAAGATGATAGTCAAAGTGTGTCCTCCTACCACACCACGACTTCAAGGCCTATAAATCCAAAATAAGGAGAATGTATCATATGCAAAGGACACTCCTAATAGTACCTACCACTTTGAAACCACCTCAGAGGAAGTCATTGTTCAGGATAAGCTACAAGGTGAATAATAAGGTATGAAAAGTTAAAGTTGATTCTAGATCCACTATTAATATTGCATCTAGGGAGTTAGTTGATAAGTTGAAACTCCAAAGAAACCCTCACCCATTTCCTTATAAAGATTCTTGGTTGACAAAAGAAAAGCAAATCATCATTAATGAGCAAGTTTGAGTAGAATTTAAGATAGGAGAATACACAAACAGAGTTTTATGTGATATCACAGAGATGGATGAATGTCATTTATTATTAGGTAGACCCTAGAAATTTGATGTAAATACCAAGCATGATGGGAAAACCAATGTGTATAAAATAACTAAGGATGGTGTTGAGTATGAGATGAATCCACTCCCTGATAATGAGAAAGATAAACATATTGTCAGTACTGTCTTGTGTGTAGGAGAAAAAGAGTTCATGAAGTGTTAAAGGAAAAAGATACACCTTGTTTTGCATAAAACCACTCGAAATGCCTCACTAGCTTAATCTAGAATATCTTTTACAATGCCTCATTGGCTATATATCTATCTCGCTAAAAATGTTATCTCACTGATAGTCTTTTTGTGCCTCACTGGATTTACAATTTTTTTACAACTCTTTCATACATAAAGAGTCTGACTCACTGGCTTTACAAATTTTTTACAACTCTTTCATACATAAAGAGTCATAAAATATGATTGTATACTAATCTTGATCTTATACCATACATTGTTGAATACAAATAGAGATTTATATCAAATAATATATACTACAGAATTAAGAGCACTTTATTATCAAACAAGACTTTTGGTTTTGTATTTGATGTGCACAATAATAATAAATATTTCATCAAAGCTCAGTCTCTCTCTGTCTACATTTCCAAAACATTCTTCTATCCAAGTAATTATAAGATATCATAAATTGATTTCAAACTGAAATGAAACTGATCAATAGACTTGAATTCAACTTTCTGTGGATGGCTCATTGTATAATGTTTCAATATCATTTGAATGTATATATATTTTGTGTATGGTGATCAATTCAAAAATTGACTCATAAGAACCAATTACAACCATTTTCCATATGTCTTATTACATATAAATATTTTACATTATATTACTAAGCCAATATGATAATTGATTACTAGTCTTTGTTCAAACATTAATAAAAAAATCCTTCAATATATTGTATTTCAAAATAAACAATAATCTCTGTCACAAATTAGTTATGTTTTGTTTCTTAAAATTTGTCATGTATTATTTTCCAAAAAATAGAATACCTTAACCATAATCAACCTTTAATAACAATTTATCAACATCTTTTAACATGCATGATAAAAAGATTCATTCTCTGTGTTTATACATCACATAGTCGTGCAAATGTAAACTTTCACAGTCATAACCTATACAAGTTCACATAGTTCTTGACGTGACATTTACATTCACAGCATTCCTACAAGGCTATATTGGATCGCAAACATGAACGGATTAACCTATCAATACGCAGACATGGAACACCATATTGCTTGTATTACAATTTTCTGATTGATGAATCTTTACTGTGTTTGACATATGAATGAACAAGTACTATCTTAAAAAAATAGTTTGATAATGGTTTGATTATGATTCTTTTATGTCCTGATGATGTTTTTAACTAGGGGAATCTAGGTAATTATAAATTTTTATTGATTCTCAATTGATGATTTATTATGTCTTCTTAGTTACTCAATGACGTCTGTGCAAAGACAAAGAGTCGCAAGGATTGGGGGCATAATGTTTTCTGGATTTTTTGCGTATGGTGATTCTTCCAAATGATCCTATAAATTTCACTTAACTTGGATGTTTATGGTAAGAGCTGGTACTATGGGTGGATAGTCGCATATACCTTGATCTTCATTATGTGTAAACTACGGTGAGGTTGAAACAATTTCCTTATCTGTTTTCAGATCCAGATTCTCACTAAGGTATATGAATCATAATGTACCCAAGGATATGAATTTTCAAGTTCATTTCGGGTCCACTATCTTTCCTTAATCAGAATCTGGTATATTAAAAGGAAGGTGACTATTTTTATCCTGGCTTCTATGCCTTGATGCCTAAGTCTATTTATGACATTTTGATAAAACATAGTATTCATACTTTCATAATATCAATGGGTATTAGTGATGGTTGTACTATCTGGTGGTATCCATTCCAAAAAGTGCCCAATGATGATAAAAATGTTGCAATATTGGCTAAATCAGTGACAATTCCTAAGAGTCTGCATATAGCTACATTTAGAGCTTGCATGATGCATTTATGAAAGAAGTAACCGCATAAGGAATTTTGTGCTCAAAAATGATTTCTATCTTCTTCTAAACATCAAGTTAATTCCATCATCCATATTACTGATATCAAATATCGTTGCACATCCATAGAATACATTTTGCATTCATTGAAAAGAAGAAACAGGAAAATACAAAAATATAGCATCCATGTATTGCATTTTTACTTTTTTCATCCTAAAGTGCATCCGTACATTTATTTGGCATAACCGAAAAAAAAGAAGAAAAATAAATGTACATTTGCATTTTCACATAACTATCATTTAAAACATATTTATATCAGTAATTAATCATCACATCCAATCATAAAATGATGTTATCATCTAAAAACTAACTCATCAAGAGACCAAGCTATCATCACATGTGCAAGATACATTTATCACATCTATGAAAGCAAAGGGAACTCATGACACATGTCAGAACCAGGAAGCTGCATCAGATATATATATGTCATCATAACATGGTACAGATCAAAATATGAAACAATATGCATAAAGAGTATCAGAGTATCAGTGAGCCAAAGAATCAGATATACATGTATGAATATCATCTACAAAAATTGATCTTAGAAGGATTCAGATATACAAAAGAGGGGATCTCAGTAGGATCCATATATACAAATATAATCTCAAGATATACATGTCATAAAAATGATACAAAATATCAACTCTATCCTACCTCCTCTCCCTGGTCAGGAGGAGGAGGAGGAGGTGGTACAAAAGGAGCTGCTAGAGGAGGCATGGCCCCCTCTGACTACTTAGTCACTTGAGAGAAGGAAGGTGCTCTCTGACCCTCTAGAACTATCGCATGATACAGGGCATAATAGTATGTGGCCCTCTATCCCTGATGCACCGTTGTCTAGGCTTGTACATCTCTCTCTGCTCTCAGCCGCTCTAGCTATATATCCATATCCGCCAGTAAGGCATCAACAATAGTCACTCTAGCCTCCAATGTTGTAATCCTGACTTGGAGCTGCTCCCTCTCCTGCTCACATCTAGACAGCGGATCTCTGTCTCTACCTGTATCCTACTCCTGGGCCCTGTCATATCCCCTATCTTGAGGTCTATCCTGTGACACCTACCATCTCTGTCTCTACTGGTCCCTAGTAAGGAGCAGACTGGTATCTCTCTGAGGAGCTACAAATCTAAATCAGGTATGCCAACCCTCTCCACTTTTTCTAGCTACACCTATATCCACAGCCTCACCACCACCACCCCTATCATCTCCATCATGCCCATCATCAGGAGGAGGACGCCTGCCATCTCTACTATCCCTACCACCATCACAGCCTCCATGTCTTCCGGGAGCCTTGTCTCTTTATGCACCTCCCCTACCCCTAACTGGTCGATCATCAGGATCATAATCTAAGGGCTCCTCTATACGAGGAATAATCTCCTCAGGAACAGTGAACTGAGGGAAGGGGTACTGAAGCCTCTCCGCAGCATATTCGTTCGACAAACCTACATCCTCTACATCAGGCCAAAGATCCTAGTCTACTGCCACCATGTCCTGGATCTCCTGGTGAGCCATCTCATATGTCAACTATGCACCCCACAAAGGTGTCTCATCCCTAGTCCAGGCGTATAAAGTAATATCCTCTATCATGCCCTGTCGTCGACCATACTGTCTCAGCACTTTGGTAATGACAAACCACTCTATAACATACTTGGTCCTACCAATAAGATATTGGCTCTGGCATAAGTAAGGCACCTGTCAGGCATCTGAGGTCCACACCTCACAATCTAAGTATGGTTTCCAAATGACCTCTGTCATATCATCAAATAAATGGTGCTAGTACTCAATCTTGCCCAGATGGGGCTACTAAAGAAGGCCTGCATACATGTATAAGTAAGGTTGCTAAGGTGCTCACTGTCTATCTACAATCGGCCATGTAATAGGGATGTGCTCCTACGCCCAGATCTGAAGAATAAGGATACACACATTCATACTATGGGTATAATGGTAAACTATCTCGTATAGCTCTCTGTACATGTGAGCTAAAATATAGCTACCCCAAGCAAATCGCCGATGGTGGATGACCATCTTCTCTATCATACTCACCCAACTGACCATAAATCCATGTTGGCCCCTATCTGGCATGAGGATGCCGCCTACCAGACTTGCTAAATAAATAGATAACCAATTGTAATGATTGACCATGTAGTCCCATGACATATATCTTCAGTCAATGGTATCATCCTGGAAAAATCTGCGTGTAGCACCAATAGCCACACCAGCTCTCAACTCAAAGAATACCTCCTGTCTGATCATTGACATGCGTAGTATCCTCTAGACATCCTCTGGATTCATGGTGATCTCTCCAGTTGGTAAATGGAAGGTGTTGTGCTCTGAGTGCCATCTCTCGGCAAGAGCAGTCAACAACCCATGATTTACCCTGATCTTGGGTAAACCTATCAAGGAACATAATCTGCATCAGATCACAGTCGTCTACTCATCATCTGACAACCATCCTGATAATGCAAGTACATGCGCTGGGTAAGTGACATGAAATGAGACTACCTCAAACTGGGCCTATTTTGGGACAAAAAATGATAATACATCAGTATCCTATCAACAACACAGGGGCAGACTCCTAATCAGCTAAGCAATTCCAAGTTTGCAACATGAAAACAACTCAAAAAGATTGGAATTCTAAGTCTCTTGACTAGATACAGTTCTAAAACAATAGGATATGATCCATTCTACAGGATGCGATCCTAGAAATACAGGATGCGACTGCGTATATAGGATGTGATCCCCAAAATATGGGATGCGATCCTAAATGCAGGGTGCGACCCTAAGCACCCCGGGTGCGACACATTGATGGATTTCCCTTAAAAACATAGCAAAAATAATGGAACTAGATGCGATCTAGAAAATATTGGATGCAACGCAGGAATCCAAAAAAATCAGATGTGATCCGAGAAAAATTAGATGCGACACAGGATTCACAGGTTGCGATCCAGAATCTCAGATGCGATTCTAAATTGCAAGGGCTATAACTACTACAAAAATGCATGAATTTGAAATTTTAAAAATTCACAGGGTAAATTATCGAGCACTTACCGGCGGTGGGTAGTCAGATGGATGCTGATGTCGATGGCTCATCTCAAAATGGTGCTTCCTCATAGGGACTACCATCTTCTCTGTAGAGCTCTCTAATTTACTATGGAGGAAAGTGAAAATGAATAGTGAAATGGTAATTTTGGAGGCTTATATGGGTCTTTTGAGACATTGAGGAGTTTTGAAACTCCTCCCAAACAACTACAACTTCATTTTTGTTCTCTTTCTGATCAATCGAGAACCAAATCGAAGGTGCCTAAGATGTTTTCAGCAGCACAGTGCCATTTTTGTGATAGTTCTGAAAATTACAGATTTGCTTCATTTGTTCCAAACATCGATCAATACTACACATTTTATCAGTCTTATCACTCACATTTTCACATAATTAACTTGGTAATCGTGTGTTTATTTTTAAACACACCTTTTCCACTTCTTCTACTCCATTCTTTCTTGTCCTAACCTCTTCCTGCAAGTGATACGTTCTTTCAAACTAAGGGATTTTATTATTTTCCTTTGATTTCATTCCCGAGGGGGCATGATCACACTATCATCAATTAATTTTTTGCTCGAAACAACATTAAAAATGACTTCGTTATCAAACAAACTAGGGGCATAACAGTTTCCTTGACTAAAGTCAAAAATGTTGGATAGGAAGCTTTGGTTCTCATGAGCTAGATATCTTATGTTTCCTCATTTTAAAAGATTTTTTTAGCTCTTGGTAGCTTCATACTGGATTTTTGGACGACAACCAAGTTCAGATCAGTATTATCAATTTTTGGACGACAACCAAGTTTAGAATTGGTATTTTTTAAATCTTTTATTGATCTTTGGATGACAACCAAGTTCAAAATAAATTCTATCAGTTTGGTTCGATCAAGTGCGAGACTGATCTCGTCAACATTTCGTTTGACAACCAAGAACGGGATTCTCAATCTTTCTGAAGTGAAAATCAAAAACTTTCTTTGAATCAATGCGCTACTCATACATCAATTCAAAGAGGGGAAAATGTAACCACCTAAATTTGGTCTGTTTCAACTATGGACCCTATTTTCCCTAAGTGTGATCATACCCTCGGTTATGTCCAAACGACCCTGTTACTGCTTGGCATAATTTTTCAAATCAATTTAATGTCCTAGGTGATTTTTTATCACTAATTTATATTAACTATTATAGCCTTACAATTCAAATCAATGCAAACCATTTAAATCATATCAAAATCAAACATGGCTATAGTATTTAATTATAAAGGAATTAAATAAACCCCTAAATCAATTACCCACTTGCAAAATAACCCATTCCCCTAGCCTATTTAATTTAATTAAAATGGCTATAGTCCCATAATTATTAAAAAGTAATTAAATTGTTTAAATAATTAATTCATATATTTTTGAATGAATTAAATAAGTTTAATTCATTTAAGTAATATTCCCTTAAACCCCAACCTAACCTATCTCAACCACTTCTACCCTGGGTTCTAACCTTTTTCAACCCATTCACCCTTGCTAATCTAATCCTAATCCTAATTCTACCCTAACCCACCTCCTAATGTTGTCACATTCCATTAAGGAATTATTAACAACTCAACCCACTTGAGAAAGTCCACTTTCTCAA
>MU223584.1:1053467-1065207 GCA_018584345.1 Thuja plicata
ATATACATGGTATACTAATATGTTAGATTTTAAGATAAGTGGTCATAGAATTAGGTAATATGTATCTCCTCTCATACAATTATGAATCTTGTAGGTTTGGGATCATGGATATTATCTTAATATCTTATAAGAATTGGTTCTCCATCGTAGTTATGAACCGTTGGGTAGGTAACCTTATGAGGAGGTCTACGTATAACTTATTTGTAGGTAGAATCTAATTAGGATCTCATTCTTGCTCACCTAATTGGGTGGTAGCCAATGGAGACATTGTCTGGGGACTCTACCCTAGAAAGGGGTTGCGTAACCAATTCTACCATCCTTTAAAAGACCGGTTTTAAAGTTAAACCTGAACTACGATGTCTCTACAAGTTACATAGGCAAGGCCATCTATGATGAGCCCTCAAGGCATTAGGTCTGGCCCTTAGGTCTTGTACTTTTGAGTTCTTCCTTGATCTTGCCACCCCTTACCAATATTTTACATAGTTTGCATCTCTTTATGAAACTATTTTTATTACGCCGAAGGCGTTCCTTCTCTTAAGAAAAACTTTTCACTTTAACATCAACGGTTTGAAATGTTCAATATGGTGGCAAGACGATTGGAAAAATACAGACCTTTCATTTGCCTTTCATATAATATTGATCGTATTTTTGTTTTCCCTTTTACATTTTCTGGTAGCTGACTATGCCTGTTTTGCAGAGTGGTTGCATCATGTGGGCATTATTTCTGTGAGTTTGTGTGCTGATTTCCATATTTCCTTGCAGATGGAAGACTTTGGTTTGCTCCATTACACACCTAGAATTGCCAACAAAAAAATCATAAATATGATGTTCAAGTTAGTTCATTTTATCATATTTTCATTTTAGTTTTCAAAATGTTGCGTTGCATATGACTTAGTTCGGTCTGTACTCTTCCAGACGTTGTCTTCCATATTGGTAATTTGCATTTGTTTATTGGTCATTTTTGTTTCTACCCTTGTTGGTCTGTACTCTTCTACTTATATTTAATTAAATTTAATACTTCATATGCAGAGATAAATTTGCAGCAAGAGGTAGGGTGCACCAAACTCGTGGATCTCGATACTAGGGTGTAGCAATATACTAGGGTGTAACATCAGGATCTCGATACTAGGGTGCAGCAATATATGGTGCACAATAGCAGCAAGCATGCAATGATATCAATAACATCATACATATGTATATATATATGCATGTATATGTATATATATGTATATATATGTATGTATATATATGTATATAACAAACAAAGCTCATAACAGGGTCATGTGGTGCTCAAACAGTGAGCTCATAAACAATGCATGATGCCCTAGCTTGCAGCCCATGAGCCATCAAGACATTTCCTCATGAAATGATCATAAACAAGGAGTATCACATAGTGAATATCAATAGCAGAACAAATAAAGAGAGATCAAACATTGCATGCTATCAAAATAAAATGGCAGTGGTGATTCAATGCATCTACAACCTCAACAGCATGGCACCATTGATCCAATAACAGCAAATACATTACAAATGTCAAGCTAGTCACGGTCTCAATGAAATAAATAGTGTATATATAAAACAATATATGGTGCACAATGGCAGCAAGCATGCAATGACAACAATAACATCATATATGTATATGTATATGTATATGTATATATGTATATACATATATATGTATATATATATATGTATGTATGTATGTATATATGTGTAAGTATATAAAAAACTGAGCTCATAACAGGGTCATGTGGTGCTCAAACAGTGAACACATAAACAATGCATGATGCCCTATCTTGCAGCCCGCGATC
Organism: Thuja plicata; assembly: GCA_018584345.1. Taxonomy (NCBI): domain Eukaryota; kingdom Viridiplantae; phylum Streptophyta; class Pinopsida; order Cupressales; family Cupressaceae; genus Thuja; species Thuja plicata. Next base: position 1,055,279 of record MU223584.1, read on the forward strand.
CATCAAGGCATTTCCTCATGAAATGATCATAAACGGGGAGTACCAAATAGTGAATATCAACAACAAAACAAATAAAAAGAGATCAAACACTGCATGCTATCAAAATAGAATGGCAGTGGTGATTCAACGCATCTACAACCTCAACAACATGGCAACATTGATCCAATAACAGAAAATACATTACAAATGCCAAGCTAGTCACGGTCTCAATGAAATTAACAGTGTATATATAAAACAATATATGGTGCACAACAGCAGCAAGCATGTAATGACAGCAATAACATCATACATGTATATGTATATGTATATGTATATATGTATATGTATATGTATATGTATATATATGTATATATGTATATACATATATATGTATGTATGTATGTATGTATGTATATATGTATATGTATATAAAAAACCGAGTTCATAACAGGGTCATGTGGTGCTGAAACAATGAGCTCATAAACAATGCATGATGCCCTAGCTTGCAGCCCACGAGTCATCAAGACATTTCCTCGTGAAATGATCATAAACGGGGAGTAACACATAGTGAGTATCAACAGCAAAACAAATAAAGAGAGATCAAACAATGTATGCTATCAAAATAGAATGGCAGTGGTGATTCAATGCATCTACAACCTCAACAGAATGGCACCATTGATCCAATAACAACAAATACATTACAAATGCCAAGCTATCTAGTCACGGTCTCAATGAAATCAACAGTGTATATATAAAACAATATATGGTGCACAATAGCAGCAAGCATGCAATGACAACAATAACATCATACATATATATGTATATATATGTATGTACATATATGTATATGTATATACCAAACATAGCTCATAACAAGATCATGTGGTGCTCAAATAGTGAGCTCATAAATGATGCATGATGCCCTTTATTTGTTAGAAGGTTGGTCAAACACATATTTCCTTGACTTCTCATTGGAAAATAGAAAATCTGAAACTTCGTGATTTTATGACCAAGAGCTTAACTCTGAAAGCCACTTTGAATCCTACTCCAAATAACACTATAGGAAGAATGGTAATTTAGATTTATGTTCAGTTGCAAATATAATTCTCAACTTGAACCTACATGATATAGTTATGTTGAGTCTTCTCTTACTTTGCATCTTCATTGATGATTATGATATCTAAAAGATTACTTCTCTAAACTTTACCTCAGCAATGTGCATACTATTTTTATAGCATGGATTCAAGCAAGATGCTAATTTGTTGATATTGACTACATGGCAGAAAGGCCATCAACATTTCTCAGAAGTATGTTTAGAGGACTAGGGTTTAATAACATGCATATAACCATTTATCAAAGTGATTTTCTTCCTGTCATGAAAAGCATCAATGTCCTAAAAGAGGTGTGCTTTATCTTGCAACTTTCTGGTATATTATTTAGATAATGGTAATTGTGGCTATTACCACTACAAATTCATTTGAAGGAATCAAACTAGTAATATCAAATACCACACCTTCCAAGGCCTCTGTACCATTCCTATATTTCTAGGCATTATATTGAACATTTAAAATTGTTGACATTATACTGAACATTTTCATCTGGTGAAAAAAAAAGTGAATCTCATTATTTTTTTTTTTAATATTATAGAATATCATCACAATTACGATGGATTCTAGAGAACGACCAACACCGAAGCTATACATGCGACAGTCAGATGTCAAAAATTTCCAACAGTTGGACATCGCATGTATAGCATATCTGTTGCACACCCATCGTAATTGCAATAGTCTTAAAGTGTAACAAAGACATGCTAAACATCATAGCCAGTGCTTATTGTGATGGTTATTGTCATCATAATAACAACACACATAACAATCGTCAGTAGTTCTGACACCAAAATTGCAACACCGGCCTGTGTCGCTTGGCCGATGGGGTAGTGTCAAAATTGTGACACATAGCCATCAAAAAAAGGACTCAAATGTACTAGTGAACCCTATTGAGAATATCCAATAATTCTTTTCTAGTTGCATCGAGGTTGCACATGATGAGATATATTTAATGCGACTATTCCCACAAAGCTTAGCTGGACCAGCAATGGAATGGTTCTCACGTTTACCTCATGGAATTTTGTCTTGGGGTGAATTGGCCACAAATTTCATCGCTCACTTCCATCATAACATCGAGCACAAGGTCAGCATCAAGGACCTTTGTGATATCAAACAAAAATATGGAGAGTCCTCTATAAAATTCCTACAAAGATGGAGGAATACTAAAAATAGAATCACATATGATGTACCCGAGAAAGACCTAATAGTCATGTTCATTGACAATCTGATTCCAGACATGTCATTTACAATAGAATTGTAGTTAGCTCTAAAATTTAAACAACTCATCGAACAAGGAGTTTGTTGTGAGAAGAACTTGGTCAAACGAGGTATCCTTGCAGATCCTACCCAAATGAATACAAACAAAACTGCAATGGATAAAGCTAAATGCTGGAATAAAAACAAAAATGTCACCACTGATGGTGTCATTGATGTGAAAATAGTCAACTACACCCAACCCAAAGTGTCACTGCAAGGTGCACCTATGGCTAACCAACAACCCATGGTGCCTACTCCATAAGAATACACTCAAACTCAACCACCCCCTGTCCAAGCGATAGCTATGTCAAATAGTCAACCACAAGCACAATGCCAACCATTGTTTTCATTTCCAAAATGAGATTTCACACCATTAGGAGAGTCGATAGAATCAGCCTTAAGAAAGTTGATACAATCTAACAATATCACTCTCCTTGAAATCAAAGAATGAGAAAATGGTGCAATCAAACCTAAGTGGTACAATGATAATGATTTCCATGTATTTCATCGAGTGAAGGGGCACAAGACACCCAACTATTATTGATTGAAACACACCATCCAAGATTTGATTAACACAAAGGTCATCGACGTAACCAACACCCAAAAAAAAGGCACCACTGATCATACAATATTCAATGACACATTCCATGATCACAATAAAGGGAAAACCTTCAGGTCTGGTGGATAGTCAAAACAAGTCAACTACACTTATGCCAATAGTGAAAAAACTATCAATTTCCTAAATCCTTTAGATATCCATGTGGCTACCATCACTATCAGAGACCAAGGTGCCAAATGTGTTGTAACCATGCGTCATACAAAATTTGTCTTGCAAGGAGCACCTTCCTCATCTGCTATACTAGTCAACCCTCATGCAACCTCAGATCCATAGACAAGCATAGTGGATCAGCTAAAGTGTACACCTACCCAAATCTCCATACCTCTTGTGAATATCCCCGCAGCACAAGCAAGCATTAGACCAAGCACTTCAATAAGAAGTTGTCCCAAGGGACATAACTTCGGAGAGCTTCCAAACAATGGTGAACCATATAGCCGCAAATAAGAATGAAAATTTCATAGATCATGATGTGTCACCACATAAACCCTTGCATAACGATCCCTTGCACTTACTTATCCAAGTCCACAAAAGTGCAATCCATAGAGTCCTCGTTGATGGTGGAGAAGGATTAAACATATGTACTCTAAAGTTCATCAAGCAACTAGGTTACTATGAATCTAGTATTGATGTCATAAGAAGGATTAACATCAAAGCCTATAATGAAGAGGAGAGATCTTCCAAAGGTATTATCATTCTACCAGTCTGGATTGGCCCAATTGATAAGAACACTCCCTTCCAGATCCTAGACCTAGACTTAGGATACAACATGTTACTAGGGAGACCATGGATACATGAGATGCAAGTTGTACCCTCCACATATCATCAGTGCATCAAGTTCCCATACCAGGGGACATAAATCATTATTGAAGGAGACCCAAACCCATTCCAATACTGTAATGTTGTTCAAACTTTTACTGACAATCAGGTTCCCCCAAACGAAGAGGCAAGTATCCCTTCCGCATCAAATTCAATTCCTAAAGATGTCACAAGAAGAGAGGGAAAAATATCTATTACTGACAAGGGATGTGGTGAATACAACTATGAGGAAGCTTTCACTATCACAAACATGCCTCAGAGCCCAAGGACATATGGCATGCCACAACCCGCAATTACAACAGAAACCCCGGAACCTGTTCTGTTCAGGTGTCCACCCACAACCTTTGTTAGATGGGGAGACATTGTAGAAGAGAACCCATTTGATCTAGATATCAATACATGGTTGTATCAAGATCCACAGGAGACACTTCAACAACCCCTACCTGTATCAACCTATGGAGCTAGCTATACAATGTTGCAAAGGTTTGGGTATGATGGTATAACTGGTATGGGGGAAAGACAATAAGGTTTAATGCAATTATCTCTCCCGCCAACCTAGAAAAACAAGAGAGGGTTAGGCTATGGGAAAAAAATAACTAGTCCTATCACCCAATACATACCCATTGATCAAGAGAAAATAGCAGAGTTACACCGGGGGTATTGGGATTCATAGTGTCATATCGAGGCATAGAGGTAGACCTAGAGAAAGTCAAAGCAATATTGGACATGCCACCACCAACAAACCTAAGGAAACTAACGGGGTTACAAGGTAGGCTCCAATCTATCAAGCACTTTAGAGCCCAGCTGGAATATAAGTGCCATCCATTCCAATATCTACTACACAAGGACATAAAATTCATATGGACAGAACAATGTGAACAAGTGTTCCAAATATTCAAGGACTATCTACTCAAGTCTCCCATATTGGTGCCACCAGTCCAAGGTAGGCCATTGCTTCTATATATCTCGACAAATGAATTAGCATTAGGCGTACTCTTAGCACAACATGATGACATAGGCAAGGAGAGAGCTATCTACTATCTCAGCAAAACATTGGTAGGCTATGAGCTCAACTATACGCCAATTGAAAAATCATGCCTAGCAGTTTTCTTCACTTCCCAGAAGTTGAGGCATCACATGTTAAGCCATCAAACAAAGTTGATAGCGCACATTGATCCCCTCAAATATCTACTAAGCAAAGCAACACTCACTAGATGACTAGCAAAGTGGGTGATGATCCTAAGCAAATTTGACATAGAATACATAGACAAAAAGCCATCAAAGGGCAAGTGATTCCGGATCAACTAGCAGAGTCACCTATTCAAGATCATCAACCAATCATATCTAACTTTCCAGATGATTCTATCCTTACACTCCAATTGGAAATAGAGGCATGGCAACTATACTTTGATGGGTCATGCACGAACCATGGTGCAGGAGCAGGGATAGTACTCATCACTCCAAACAATGATGCAGTTCCAAAATCTTTTAGATTCAACTTCCCATGCACAAACAACATAGCCCAATATGAAGCTCTAGTCATCGGAGTAAAGAAAAAAATTCAATGGAGAATCAAGAATCTTAAGGTCTATAGAGATTCACAGTTGGTCATTATCCAAGTCAACAATGACTATATGATAAAAGATGAGAAGATAATACCATACAAAGGAACAAATGGACAAGTTGTGCACTAAGTTCCAATAGATATTTTTTGAGAAAGTACCAAGAGCTCAAAAACAAAGCTACAGATGTGATGGCTACCATAGCATCCTTGATTGATATGTCAGGAAACGAAACTAGATTCCAGTTTCTAGTGGAGTAGCTCATGATTCCATCACATCAAGCACCAATCACAGAATCAACATGTGTCCTTGATGGTCCTGAAACCCCATGGTACCATGACGTGTATAATTACCTCCAAAGTAGTGTCTTACCATCGACTTGTCTAGGAACCAGAAAAATTCCCTCATCCGCCAAGCCTCTAGGTACACCATTCTCGCAACAACTCTATATAGACAAAGTCTAGACGGAACACTATTACGATGTCTCACTTCCACAGAATCCCAGAGAGCTATGTACAAGGTACTTGAAGGAATTTTTGGAACCCACAGAGGTGGAAACAGCTTAGCTAAAAATATCATATGCATGGGATACTACTGGCCCACAGTAGAGACAGGTGCAAAAAAGTATGTACAAAGGTGTAGGAAATGTTAGATTCATGGAGACCTCATCCATACACCAACCCAAGAACTAAATCCTATCACTTCACCATTACCATTTTCTATGTGGGGATTTGACCTAGTGGGAAAGATTATACCATCTTTAGCTAATGGACATAAATACATCATAGAAGCAAAAGAGTACTTCACTAAATGGGTGGAAGTGATTCCACTTACCTACATAACTGGAAAGCACATCTCCATGTTCATACTCGACAACATCATCTGTCGGTATGGCATTCCTCAAACCATCCTAGTGGATCATGGTACACCTTTCCAAAACAAAGATGTTGAAGAACTATGTGAACAATTCCAAATCAAGCAAGGTTTCTCTTCATTCTATTTTCCTCAAGGGAATGTTCAAGCTGAAGAGACCAACAAAACCATATTAATATCTTGAAGAAAATAATTAATGAATAAGGGCAAGACTGGAATTTGCAACTCAAGCCCGCATTATGGGCATATAGGAATAGCATGAGAACACCTATAGGAGCCACTCCTTTCTCCCTAATATACGGATCAGAGGTGGTTTTACCCCTTGAAGTGGAAATCCCATCCCTGGTGATATCATTGAAGAACCTGATTTCATATGAAGACTATAGAGTAGCGAGGCTCAGTGGCCTGGGGCTACTAGATGAAAGAAGACAAAATGCATGCAACCACTTACAAGGCTATCAGAATCTCCTTAGAATGAATTATCACAAGAAGGTGAGGCCATGAACCTTTGAGGTAGGAGACCTCATCCTAATGGAAAACCAAAAGAACCAAGTAGAGAGAGTGAAATCAGGAAAGCTTGAGCCGAACTGGCTAGGACCACATGTCATTGTCAACTCTACCCAAAGTGGGGCATACCAACTGGAAACACCAGAAGGAGATCATCTCCCTAGATACATAAAAAACATGCACCTTAAGAGGTTCTATGCTTGAGGTCTCAATGGTTAAGGCAACTATCTACATATCTAGAAAATCCCAAAAAAACAAAAAAAATACAAAAGGTTACCTTGGTGAAAACCTGGCCAACAAGCGCCAAGTGTTCAAATCCAACTTCACCATCAATAAAATCCAAGATTAAAAGATTGAAAAAACTTCACATGGAAGACTGACTACCCAAGCTATATCCAGAAGCACAATCCCCTCTGAGTACCAACACTTATCCATGGTTAGTATTGGTCCACCAAACTAGGGGGCGATTCTAAATGTCCTGAAACAATTCCCTTAAAATCAAGAAACTCATCAAAAATCCAAAAAAGATCAAAATGTACTGAAAAAATCAATCCTCATAAAAAAAATCAAAAATTTTCAAAATCCCAAGCAATAAAACCAAATTAGTTATCAACAAAGAAAAGGGCGATCAAGTCAAGTCAATCAATGTCAAAACCATGAGCTTTGCGAATCAGCATTGGGCCCATATGACATAGCTTTATCAGCTATCAAATCTATCAGTAGGAAAATTGGAAACCAAGCCAAATCAATCAAATATCAAAACCATGAGCTTTGTGAATCAACATTGGGCCCATCTGACATAGCTTGATCAGCTACCAAAAATGATCAAAATCAAATCAATCAATCAATCAAATCAAGCATCTTACACAGTGATGGATGTGCTCAAAACTAGAAAAATCACTCTTATATGAGTCATCTATTACTGAAACCAAACATAATCAAAGACAATCAAGCCTATCAAGAGAGTCAAGCCAATCAAGAGAATCAAACTGAATCAAGGAACAATCAAAATGTTTACTAGGTCAGTCAGTCAGTCAGATGTCAGTCTATATTTCGTGGTTATGTTCTTATGCTACTTTGGGATCCACCATGTGAGGAGAGTATCTATGATTGATCATGAATTATTTTATTTGATTGTTGTCTGTGGAATGTTCACTTTGATTATGGGGCCATGATGATTTAGGATAAATGTGGTAGGTGCTATCACTTATCTGGCAGCCACGCAGTTACACGATCTGAGCTTAACCCTTGGAAAGAATTGGGCATTGCTTCTCTTTTATCTACTTGTTTATTACCAATAGAATCATAGTGGTATCTAGATGGTCTGACATCTAGGGGCATTGGATTTCTATTTTGTTTTTTATTGTCTTTCTTTTCAAAATAAAGAGTTCATAGCGGTATCCAAATGGTCTGAGATATGGGTGCATTGGAATTCTATCTTGGTTTTATATTTTTTTGGATGGTCAGCGAGAAAAGTGGTATCTATATGGTCAATATCTGGGTGCTTTTGTCTCTCTTTCTTTTCAAAATAGGGAACATAGTTGAACCCATATGGTCAATATCTAGGTACACTAAGTTGTCTTTCTATTCAATCTCTACTCCTTTTGGTTATCAAGAGGTCATAGCGGTATCCAGATGGTCTGAGATCTGGGTGCATTGGACACTCTTCAAAATTTCAAAAAGATGCAATAATGACAAAAAATGGAAATGCGGAAGCGAATTGGGTCACCCATCCGTTCCATCAATTCATATCTATCAAACGTCAACCATCCATTCTATCAATACATATCTATCAATCGATCCCAGAGAATATTCCAAACTAACTTCCTTCTAACTAACACATGCATTACTTAGATATTTTGTGCATAATAGATTGCATTCATTCCATTTAAGTGCATCAGAAAACAAACAAGAAAATAAAGCATCTGCATACATGGTAATCATATTCAAATGCATCCATAAAACATCTCATATAAATATGCATATCATAAAGCACCATCCTGCATACATACGTCAGTATCATAGGAAAAGTAAATCATACATCTAAGAGTCTACATAATAAAATCACATTGCATAAACATTTCATCATCCAAACATAAATCATGTACAATCATACATATAGAAAGTAAAGCAATGCACATCATATAAAATCACTAACTACATCTCATATAAATCTCAATATCTGAGTACAATGAATGGTCGCAAGTCTGAACACAAGAAGGTGATCAACATGTATATCAATAAATATCAGTGTGTCAAGATACAAATCATCAATAAGCCTCAGGTATGTCAATGGAACATCACTACAAAACTGGTACATGATACAAAATGGAAGGTCTACAAAATCAACATGAGCTACCCCACTCTCATTGTTAGGTGGACGAGGGGGTGACATATCAGATGCAGGTCTTTGTGACAGACCAGGAGCACCAATAGAGCACCAACACCACTGCTCTAAGACCTTTTTACTCTACAGGATCTCTGTGAGGCTGTACAACTAGGAACCCGCTGAGCTGAAGGAACAGTACCCTCATAATGGCATCGCCAGTACTCTATCTCTCTCTGGACCTCATGCCCTGATCTTCAAAACTGATCCAATACCTCCCGATGGGAAGCATCTTGTACACTATCAATGAATGATCTAATCTCAGAATGAGCCTGTCACTCTCTTTCCTCTGCGGCAATAGCCCTGGCCTCAGCTGCTTCCACCCTACTCTACAATGCAGTGGCTCATGCGTCAGAAGATGCTAATTTGGCTTGCAAATTAGATACCTGCTATGTAAGTCTCTCCAAATCTGAAGGATCTATATCCATACCTCCCATTGCTACATCCATATCTCCCTCCTCCTCCCTACCTCCCAACCCCTCATCCCCTCTCCCCCGCACAACCCATGAGTCCTCACTATCTACACTATCTCCAGTACTACTGCTAGTACTGCTACTCCCAATAGAAGCACTAGAACCAGAACCCTTTGCATCTAAAGGCTCAACATCAATATCAACTATCTCCACATCAACATCCTCAGCTATCACTCTCTCCTATGCTCTCTCAGCAAGCATAGGACTAGTGCGATGATGCACTCTCTAAACTAGTTGAGGACCCTCCTCCTCTAAAGCCTCCTCCTCAAGGATGGCTCCCAATCCAAACCGTCTACTACTACCACCTCCTCCCCTCATCCTCACCCCACCACCAGAACCACCAGGACCAGG
>MU223584.1:1067243-1127824 GCA_018584345.1 Thuja plicata
TTAAAAAATATTCGCCAATACAAATAATTTGTTTTCCCAAAAAATTGAGAGATTCGCCAATAGGAATTAATTTTTTTAAAAATAAAATGAGAGATTCGCCAGGATTTTATATATTTTTCTAGAGGGGTTTTCTTAAATTTATCCCTCACTGCTTTCGGGCATATAACACACCCAATAAAGACCTAACTCTCTAAGTATATCCCTCTCTGCCTCAGAAAGCTAGAAAGTGTAACACTAAACCTACAGCGCACAGTAGTCCTAGCATACTGCAAAACAATAGAAAGAAAATTACCAGTATCAAGTCAAAATCAAAATATCAGACAAGTCATTATGATTGATGTAAAAGTAAAGACAGGTCAATTGCGGCAATCAATTCTCAAATGCGAAACTTTTATGCACTTTGCGGCATTTAAACAGCAATTGCAGCAATTACCCAGCAATTGTGGTATTAAAATAGGCCAATGCGACACACTTATCGAATGCGGCATGCATTTGGCAATTGGGGCACATGACCCACAATTGTGGCAAAACCGCAACCTATTGCGGCATCAAGTGCAAAATTTCAAAAAAGCAAATTTTTAAAAAGTAATAAATGAAAGCATTAATGACATTAAGGACAAGGGTATTCACCAGAGGTCCTATGCCAGCTAGATGATGAAAATTCTAGACCCGATCAGACACGTGCACAACGCTTGGTAGACCCGCCATAGCTCCAAGAATAGCAAAGAAAGTAGAGAAATAAAGAGACAAACTTACCGAGATCCAAAGCTCGAAGAGTGCAAAGTGACAAATGAATGGCTCTCCTAGCTATTTATAAGGCTTTTGAAAAACCCTAATTCCTCCAACTCTTCAAATTTATCTTCTTGGACCCCGGAAACTTCAACACTCAATATCAGGGGCAAAATGAAGCACATTCATGATCAGTCAAATACCCAGATTTTCAATTCGCAGTTTCAACAAATTAATGGTCATGTCGCAAATTTTTGCTCAAATTTGTTGAGGGGACATAAATACACCTGCTATCGCCGGGGCAAGCTGGGGTAGGATCAAAACAAAGAACCTTTGACACACTGTGACAAGCCACAATGCATCAAAGAGGGGCAAATGTAGACACCCTAAAATGGACAGACTTGCGACTTGACATTAAAAACACTAATTTTCATCTATTAATTAATTGTTTATTAATCATTAATTAATCATCTATTTTCTTCTAAATTTATTTCATCTATTAATTAATATTTTTTTAATCGTTAATTAATCATCTATTTTCTTCTAAATTCATTCCCCAAATCATCTAATCAAATTCCCAAACTTAATTAAATAATTAATTTTATTTAATTAATTAACCTTAATTGATTAATTTTCATTAATCAATTAATTAAACTCAATTTCCTAAAGTTTAAATTGAAATATTTAAACTTACTAATTAAATTCTTCCAATTAAATTAATTTCATTTCATTTCATTCAATAAAGCAATTCTAAATAAAAAAGAATTCAATTATCTCACATGTTGAAAACTTTAATTTAAAAAATTAATTAAATATTCATTTATCTTCAAAGGGATAACTTTAATTAGATCACATGGGTTACTCCACCCATCTCTTCAATTCACATGGGTTTCTCCACCCACCTCTTCAGTTCTAAAAGGTAACTCAAAATTAGCTCTTCAGTTAACCAAACTCTATCTCTTCTCTCTCAGTTGAAGAGGTGGAGTTTACTGATGGCTTCTCCAGTTCCCTTTGATCTCAACCGTTCATCTTCCTATCTCTAGGATTGATCTTAACCGTTCATCTCATTCACAATTCCTATATAACAAACCCTTCATAACTATTTGAGGGATCCAGGATTTCAAGCTCACATGTGTCATTACTCTGTCAGATTGGTTCTAGCATTCAAGACATCTTGTGATCACACATTTCAATAGCATATTCTTGACGCTCCCAAGTCATAGACACTACCCACACCAATAATGAGCATCAAAAATGGCATTTCAAAAGCAGTAGAGAGAGACAATAGAAGCCTCAAGCATTTGGGTTTGCATTCATTTGTTTTCCTCTTATTTGCTTGTACATTTTATTGATTCGTAGTTTAATTTTTAGTACTATATTCGATTGTTTTATCCCCCTTTGAAAATATGTGCTACTAACCCTCATTTTTGAGAGTTACATAATTTAATACTTCCTACACATAGACAGTGGGTCATCAAGACACATCACTGGGAATAGAGAGCTATTGGACTCTATGATAGAAGAAATTGATGAAGACAACCATTGGAGTCAACTGTGCACATCCATTAAAAGGTGTTGGGACCTGCACCATTAAGTTGAAGTCATGCATTTTTATCCATATCACTGGAGTTCTTTTCATTCCTGGCATCAAGAGGAACCTAGTCTCCATATCTGCACTTGAGGATAATGGGTATAGAGTAACTTTCATGGATAGCAAGGTGTTGGCATGGCCAAAGAATTATTCTATCAAGATAGCTATAACCATAGGGCATAGAATAGGCTACTTGTATGAGGTATGTACTGAAACTAATCTTTCCATAATTCATGAAATTGCAGACTCTAATGAGATATGGCATAGAAGATTAGGACATTTAAACTTTCGTGCCTTATCCTCCATGGAAAAGTTAGTCATTGGATTACCTAAATTAAAGCAATATCATTTAGGTACATGTAAGGGGTGTGCCCTAGGCAAAAATACTAAGGGTTCTTTTTAAAATAGTTCTAGTAAAATGAGTAATGTCTTAGAACTAGTTCACTCTAACATATGTGGACCCATGTCTCTACCTTGTATGGGAGGGTTTCTATACTATGTAATATTTATCGATGACTTCTCTAGAAAGACCTAGATTTACTTCCTCAAATGTAAAGAATCAGAAGAGATCCTAAGGAAATTTAAGGAATTCAAATCCTTCTTTGAAAACTCCTTTGGGAAGAAAATAAAAACCCTAAGAACTGATAATGGGAGGGAATACACCTCTAACATTTTTAGATAATTTTACAAAGAAGCTGGGATTAAGAGGGAGTTCACTGCTCCTTACAATCCTCAACAAAATGAGACTGCTAAGAGGAAAAATAGAACTATTGTAGAAGCAACTAAAGCCATGCTCCTTGATCAAAATTTAGAAACCTATCTTTGGGCAGAAGCCTCCAATACTGTTGTATACATACAAAAAAAATGTCCTCACTCCCATATTGAAGACAAAACTCTTAAAGAAGTTTTCACAGGTATAAAGCCAGATATCACTCACTGAATGATATTCAAATGCCCTATTTATTTTCAAGTACCTAAAGAGAAAAGAACAAAATGAGATTCTTCTGGAAGAAAAGGAATATTTGTTGGGTATAGTGAAACTTCTAAATCATATAGAGTATTTGTACCTGGACATAGAAATATTGAGCTCAGTAGCAATATAATATTTGAGGAAGACCTAGATTTTAAAAGGGCTATAAATTCTATTGAGTTAGAAAGTAATACTCCACCTTCAGACCTAGAAGAGCATCTTGCTCCTGAGCTTCAGAGGGATTATCCTGAAGAAGATGAAAATGAAGTACAAAACTAACCTCAAGAGAACCTTAAGAAAAGACCTCTTTGGGTCACCAAAACAATGGAAGAAACAAAGAACTAAGTAGCTCCTTCAGGGACCTTTAGAGAAAGTAAAAGACCCCGAAGATTTTCTACATATGTGGATTTAATGAATGATCTCTCTAAGTCTGAACCTTCTAATGCATTGAAGCCCTCAAATGCCAAGTATGGAAGGATGTTGTGATAGAAGAATACCAATCCATCTTTAAAAAAATGATGTTTGGGAAGTTGTTCCAAGACCAAAGGAAAAATCTATTGTTTCATCCAAGTGGCTATTCAAAATAAATTATGTTGTAGATGGAAATATAGAGAAACATAAAGCCAGATTTGTTGCCAGAGGTTTCTCACAGAAAGAAGGAAATGATTATGAGGAAACATTTGCACGTGTTTCTAGATATACCTCAGTAAGAGTAGTTCTAGCCATCGCAAAAGCCAAAGAATGGAAATTTCATCAGATGGATGTAAAGACTACATTCCTAAATGGGAAATAGAGGAAGAAATCTAATTAGAGAAACCATAAGGATTTGAGATTCACACTACAGAATCTAATGTGTACAGATTGAAGAAAGATCTCTATGGACTTAAACATGCCCCCAGGGCATGGTATGAGAGAATCTATAGCTATCTCATGGAATTGAGATTTTCTAAGAATGATGCAGATCCAAATCTATAATTCAAGCAAAGAAAAGGTGATATGTTAATATTAATCTTGTATGTTGATGATCTATTAATTATAGGAGAAGATCACCTTATTGATCAATGTAAGAAAGATCTTGCTAAAGAGTTTGAAATGAAGGATTCATTGTACATTACTTCCTTGGACTGGAAGTTTGGTGGAACTCAAAAAACATTGTGCTTAATCAAGGAAAATACACCTTGGAAATATTGAAGAGATTTGGTATGATAAATTGCAAACCCATGTATTCTCCCATGGAAAAATACCTTCATAAACTAAAGGAGGTAGCAACAAATCCTCCATTTGCAGATCCTACTCTCTATAGGAAGATAATTGGATCTTAGATGTACCTGGTTAATACTAGACTAGATATATATTATGCATTAAATTCCTTAAGTCAATTTATGTGTGAGCCTAAGGAGATACATCTTATAGTTGTGAAGCATATTATGAGATACCTTAAAGGTACTCTAAATTATGGACTCAAATATGAGAAATTTGACTTGAACCTACATAGATTCACAGATTTTGATTGGGTTAGAAGTGTAACTGATACAAAAATTACCTCAGGTTGTTGCTTCAGTTTAGGATCCGCCATGATATCTTGGATGTGCAGGAAACAGTCTTCAATGGCTCAAAGTTATACAGAGGTTGAATACATTGTGGCCTCCATGGAAGAAAGAGAAGTAGTATAGCTCAGGAAACTTCTTGTGGGATTATTTGGTAAGCCCCTGAGACCTACAGTCATCCATTGTGATAATCAGAGTTGCATAAAACTTTTTGTGAATCTGGTATTTCAAGATAGATCCAAGCATATAGAGATTCCTTATCATTATGTGAGAGACAAGGTGGATGGGAATGTGATTCAGTTGGAATATATAATTATAGGAGATCAAACAATAGATATACTCACCAAGCCACTTGCTAGAGTGAAAGTTGAACACTTCAGGAAAGGTCTTGGTATGATTGAATTATAATTTGCATTGTAATCTTTACTGATATATATAAATTTATAAGATGTTTAATGTGTAAACTTCTTCTGTCATATGAGTTAATATATGACTTTATGGGCTCTACCCCTGGTATTTATCTCTAAAAGGTGATGATCTTTTGCAAATGAACACTTGTATCCAAATATTATAAGATGATGATCTTGTAACATTGATATCATGCTGACTTGATATCATTCATGAATGTGCCATGATATGTTATGGTAGACATTATGTGACATAATTTCAGTGCACATACCATAGCTAGGATGTATAAGGAGAATGTGATATTCTCAAGCATATCATCCTTTAAGTATCATGAGTTATGTGATACTTATCATCATGTGTTATGTGATGTTTGTCTTCACGAGATATGTGAGACTTCTTATCATGAGTTATGTGATACCTATCATCACATGGTATGTGTTAATTGTCTTCACGAGATATGTGAGACTTCTTACCATGAAAAATGTGATATATATGATTTATCTTCACTGTCTAAGAGGGAGTGTTGTTGCATATAGCCATGATCAGATAAATTTATATTACTAATGTATATATCAATTTGAGAAATTCATATATCGATCAAATTAAGAGACATATGTATATATCAATATATATATATATATATGATTATTATTATTATATTTATGATCGAATCAAAACTTGATAACTAATTGGAATCGGTATCAACCTGATAATGTTAGTATTGAATCATAATTGGTATTTGTATCGGTATTAACCCGATGAAATTTGTATTAGTGTTAAATCGGTGTCAAACTGATAATTCTTTGTATTCATAAAGTGTGATGATTAGTCACACCTATGATAGGCGTGAATCCTCAAGGAGTCATGTCTATCATAGATGTTATCAATCACTATCATGCTGAGATATATATATATATATATATATTGATTGGACTGTTCTATACTTGCACCAAAATCAATTAGTGTGAAGTATATTGAACAACGATCATTGTAGTTTGAATCATATCATAATTACAAGTTACATATAGTCCTTCTGCTACAGTAAATGACATTAATATTATTTGTGTGTGTGTGTGTGTGTGTGTGTGTGTGTGTGTGTGTGTGTGTGTGTGTGTGTGTGTGTGTGTGTGTGTGTGTGTGTGTGTGTGTGTGTGTGTGTNTTTTTGTGTGTGTGTGTGTGTGTGTGTGTGTGTGTGTGTGTGTGTGTGTGTGTGTGTGTGTGTGTGTGTGTGTGTGTGTGTGTGTGTGTGTGTGTGTGTGTTTAATTGAAATTTGAATAATAAGTTTGACTTGATTTAACAATTTTGTAGCTTGGTTTCAAGTTTGATTTTAGGATTTTTTTGTGGGTGCATCATTTTGTGTGTCATCCATATTCATTTGACATCATGTTTGGAATGATTTAAATGTTGGTATTGGGTATACTCCATGATTATAGTAGGGACACACAAATGGAATGAATCAAGGACATTCCAGTAATAGATACTGTGATTCAAACTTATCCATTTACCTCTAAATTCATATTTTTTGCACTTTGCAGATTTTGTGAGAATTTGGGATTTGATGCTTTTGGGGTGTTTTTATCCTTCCATGTGTTCTAAAATTTTATTGATGTACTCCATCAAATTATTTTCTCTTGACAAAGTGGCCAATCGAGCAACCTGTTATTTGCGCTCAGTTTGGTATTTTCTTAGTTTTCATGCCTTGAGTGCTTGGGAGTGAATCGACCTCCTATTATTTCTTTGGATGTTTATTGGTTTTAGTGATCTTTGTCCTTGGTGTAGACCAATTAGATGATGTGTTTTGTGCTTATGTCCTTGGTGAAGATTGAGTGGAAAAGTCATTGTGATCCATGTCCTTAGTATGAACCAAGTGGAAAAGCTTGTATTTTTATCCTCGACATAAACTAAGTAGACAATCCTTGATGGTATTATCTCCTTTATGAAAAATTGATTCATGGGACTAAGTTTGTCTAGTAGGTATGGGGAGTGACACCTTACATGGATCCTGACCCGTGAGTGTTCGGCACGTCGAGGAGTTTCATAAAAGTGATAACATAATAAAATGAATTGATTAGTGGAAACCATTGAATCCTCAAATGTCACGAGTGACTCATGTGTGAGGTTGATGGTACTTGGGCATCAGATGTCAGTTTTTGAATCATGTGGGCATGGATACTCCCTATGATTGGTACTCTCGCATATAGGTTTGGTAGCAGTGTGTAACACCTTGATGTATTATGGAGTTGTGGAATTTTTGGTGTGGTTGGGACATTGGTCCGCGTGATGAATATTTTACATGCATTTTGATTATATGCATTTGATTGCATTGACTACATGTGTGTAATCCACTTCCTGCTTGTGTGTGTAACATATGTTTTTGGTTGGGTGACTATCTTTGCAAGCATGGTGGGGTAGGATTGAGGGCTCCACATGGTAGGGTGGCATTGCACTATACCAATGGTGGGGAATGATGTACAAATGGTGGACATCTTCCAGTGTCAGAGCTTGACCATGATTTGATCATTCTATCCTCGCATATCTCTTCAATAATTCACACACACACACACACACACATGTTGTTATGTTCTTTAGAGTAGATTTGATTTTGATGTATTTGGATGTATCGAGTGTGTACTACTGAGCAAGATCTTGTATCTTCTACATTTTTTAAAAACCTTTCGTAGGTTGTCTATATGATCTACCCAATCCTTGGAAAACATTGTTAGATCATCCATGTAGATAAGTATATATTTCCCAACTAAACCTTTGAACGTGGCATCCATTGCTCATTGAAATATCACTCCAACATTGATCAAACTAAATGACATATGACAATACACAAATGTTCCCCATTTGGTGGTGAACGCAGTCTTTAATCTATCTTCTTCCTATACCATGACTTGATTATAACCCAAATATCCATCCAGGAATGACATCACTTGGGATCCATTTACCACCTACAAGACTTCGTCTAGAGATGGCAGCGGCTAATTGTCCTTTTGTGAAGCTTTGTTAAGGTTCCAGATATCAACACATAACCTTATCTCTCCTCTCTTTTCTCTTACTAGGACCAAATTTGCAACCCATGTAGAATGTCAAATTGGAGAAATAATCTTTGCATCTAGCAACCTTTTAACTTCCTTTTGTATCAATGGTTCTATCATTGAGTTGATTGGTCTCTCCCTCTGCCGAAAAGGTTTGGAATCTGGTTTCAATGGGATATTGTGTACTATGACAGAAGTGTCATAAGTTTTCAATTCTTCATAACTTCAAGCTATGACATCTCATTACTCGGTAAAGAGTTTCACCATCCTTTTCTTTTCATATTCAATACCAATCTTCCCAATATGAACCTCCCTTGGGTCATCTTTATTCCCGAGGTTGTATGCTTCACTCTCATCACCTCCAAGCGTTGGCTCTGGTTTCTCTTCTGTAGCTAAGTCATCTTTATCAAAAATCCATTCCAACACCACCATTCCCTTGGGTATGGAATTAGTTTTCAGATTCAATATCCCTTGATCATCAGGTGATTTGTTTGACCCCTATATTTCTTCTAATTATTCATCGATGACTTGTTTTTTGAATACACCTATGCACATGATGAATTCAAGGATTTTTTGATCATCTTGGAAGACTTGGAAATTTGTAACATTATCCAGAACAACATGAACAATAACAAGTTTAATAGAGAACTTTAGGATGTAGTGAACTAGCTGACACCGCCAATACGTCTTAAACAATATTCTTTTTTCTCGGGATAAACTTAATATTAAATGCTTTGAAATCCTCAATCAAGTCCCATACTCTATTCTGATAAATGATCAGCCTTTTTTCATTGCACGAATATTGGTTGCAAACCTATTTGAAAATTAGCTGAGAGTAACCTTCCACTACCAGAGATTTTATTCCCTTTTCATGTGCCAAGAGGAGACCTCAAACTAATGCTTCATATTCTGCAATATTGTTAGTGGACAAAAATTGCAATCTATAGGCATCATAAAAGGACTTGCCTCTTGGATTAATTAGTTCAATCCCAGCACTAGTTCCTTGTTGAAATTTGGAACCATCAAATGAAGCTTCCATATTTCTTGTAGCTTGGTCAATCTTAGATTGGGTTGAGGCTTGTCTTGAATTCCTGGTGTTTTAGGTTCCAATCCTTTATTCTCTTCATTATCTGAAAAAACATATTTTCCCTTTATCTTTCCTTTGCACATCATCAACACCTGAGGGCTTTTGATCTTTGATATTCTGAGTGGGTTGGGATTTCTTATAAGGTGGTAAGGTACCATCATCTAAGGAAGTCCATTCAGATTCTCCACTTCATTTGAGATTTTTACTATCTGAGTCCGAGTCTACACTTCTCGCCATAACTTTTGTTTGAGGCACATAATTTTGGGAACTACCTTCATTTAATGAGGCATCACTGAGGGTGTCTAATGTTGGATTCTCAATAGTTAGTCCCAAATTTTGAACTTTCTATGTTAGTTAAATGATTTTGGATAGCACCCTGGATAGTGTGCCTTGACAACATGCACATGTGAATTCAGAATGATTCACTTAATGTAATCAGAAAAACCCATGTAGTAAAATTATGTTAGGGTCTGCATCATGACCCAAATGCTTCAAGTTTGTGGTCATATTTTTAATGAATTCTTGAAAAATTTCTTTTTCAAGCCAAAACTCTAGTAAACCTTGTATGGGACTGCCATCAGAATCACCGGTCTCTTTGACTTGGAACATAAGGATGTTGTCAAGTCGATACATACCCAGGTTGGTTTGGGTAAATAAAACCGCATTTTCAGAATTGTAATATGTAATCATCTTCTTGAGTTTGGGTTCAGCGTCAATCTTGATTTTATTGTTTAATCTCTTCCAGGGAAACCATAGCTATGTGAAATTAGTGGAGAGCCAACCTCTTAGAAAATTATTCCATTCTTTGCTCAGAAACATCGCGTAAGTTTATAGAATGCCCACAATATGTATGTCAATGTATTATTGCACCCTTGGATCAGCAACAAGTTGAATGTGCACATCTTTTAGTATGCCAATAACCTTGACTTCTATTTTATCCAGCCATATCACCACTCTATTTGTGGTTTGAGGAATCATTCCCAACTTCTGGTAGATAGAAAGAAGTATACCATTATATGAATCCCCTGAGTCAATCAAATAGTTGTGTAAATTTTTACCAAATATCTGCAAGCTCGGTAGGAATGGAGGAACCTCTAACTTATCTTTAAATATTGTCGGGAATGCCTCTAATGCATTCACATTGGATGTGGGAGCTCGTGCATTGTTAGTTGTTTTACTTTTCTTAGAATGGTCTAATGACTTTAGGAGAGCTTCCATTTGAGAAGGACAGCTTTGCAACATGTTGAACATTGAGATGTTTTCCTTTGTCCTTTTAAGCTCTTCAACAACACTATATCTTTCAACTGACAAACCTAGGTTTTTGTGTATAGTGGGTACATTTGGTGGTGATGAAGTAGAAATATTCAAACCTTTCGGTGGTTTTAGATTGTTATGGGCTTGTAGATCCAATGGTGTTGGTTTTTTTCCTTGGGGAATATCATTTTTTAAAGGTTCCTTTCAGTTTCTCAAATTTTAAGGGCTTTAGTTGTTGTTCTAAAATGCGTGAACTTTAGAGTATTCAGGATCCCTTTCCCTCTAGAACATAAACACAAAATCTTCTTATTGCATATTGTTTCTTAAACCTTCCTCTATCTCAAGCTCATAGGAATCAAAAATCATTGCATTAAATTGGACAGGAGGATCATCAGAACTTCGATGTTGTTGATTGTGCATATTATTTTTGTACCCATTGTTATCTTGGTGTGCACTTGCAATTCCTACAAAATTTATATCAGAAAATTCATAAAAATTACCATTATCAGACGGTAGACTACCATTATTGGGTCAAGTGTTCCAAGGTCTATTTGGTCGTTGTTGTCCAAATTTTTTATCATGTGAGTTATTTTTATTGTTGTTTCTATAGGTGTTGTAACTTTGGTTTTGGTTCTGAGAATAAGCATTTGGAGCAGCATGTTGTCATTGATAATTGCTTTGGTTCTGAGATAGATTTTGTTTCATTCTAGTGAGCTCACTAGTAAGTTGGGACAAAGTCTTCTTCACTACATCCAACTGAGAGGCTAAGTGATTATCGGGCTCACTAGGGGGTACAGTTCTTTCCTCAAAGAAAGTTGTCTTATGGGCCTCATAACCTGGGTAAGTGATGGCCAGTGGTGGGACAATGAGTTATTGTGTTGGTGTGGGATTGAGAAATGGAGTACAATTATTCAAGGAATGGTTGATGGTTGGGAATTTGTTCATGGTGGCAGGATTGCTAAATGATGGTAAAGTACCTTCCACTAGTTTGTGGATCCATCTGATGAGTGAAAATGATGGCATTATTGGATACCTTTTCTAAGGTATCTATCAGTCAATGAATCTAACGCTCTTTGGTATACTTGTATGGTAGAAGGCATGGTTACTGTGTAAGGGGCCTCAAATTTTTGGTACATCTTGTGGAAATGATGATTAAACATGGTGATAGGCTCATTGGGCTCTTTCTTAGCTGAGATAAACTGGTGGTGGAGGTTAGTAGAATCCATGTAGATTTAAATTGATTTATAAATTTGGTCTCAAACTCAACCCATGTGGTGATGGATCCCCTAGGCAAATTTAGATACCAGTTGTAGGAAAACTCATCAAGTGTGTATAGAAATAAGCAACAAACTACGTCTTCATGCACAATCTATTTTTGGTTGCAAATTTCTTTAAAGGCATGAATATGTTCTTCTGTTATCCTAAATTCACCATACATGAACCTAGTACAAAAATTCTCAAGATTCTTAGGCAATTCATGCAACTGGCCAGCTATGTTCAAATGGGAACTATGGGCATTAGAAAAGAAATCCATTTGGATAGGTGGTGACAAATTATGATTTTGATTGATGGCTATGATAGCAACTAGAGAAGCAATGTGTGATTGTTGGCCAAGTGGATCCTGAGGATCAGCTAGTAGGGGAATCAATTTTGGTTTTCCCTTGTCACTGCAAGCTTTGTGATGGTGGTTGAGTTCAAGAAACTTGCCCCTTTTCAGAGATGATCTAAGCACTTGCTCGAACCTCTCTTGTGAGAAAGATCTGATATTCTCTATCCTAATGGCTTTGGGGCCCTCCTTCTAGTGCCACTTTCAACCCAAAGAAATGTGTGTTTGGATTCAAAGAAGGAAAATTATTAGGACACATCATTTTTGGGGCTAGGATAGTGATAGATCCTGATCGAGTTAAGACTATTCTCAAATTAACCCCACCAAATATCCGAAAAGAACTAAAGTCTTTTCTCAAAAATATACATTTTGTGAGGAAATTTATTAGTGGCTTTGTGGACATAGTAAAACCATTGAACAAAATGTTAAAGAAGGATGCCAATATTGACTGGATGACCCTGGTAAAAAAATCATTCGAATAGATAAAGACTACAATTGTCACTGCACCAATTTTGGTTAGCCTAGATTATACTATACCTTTTAAGGTATACTCATTTTCTTCCAAACATTCATACCCAAGAATCCTCACTCAAAAGAAATATAGTGGCAATAAAAGGCCAATTGAATTTATGACTTGTCCCCTTAAGAATTCTAAGATGAGATACTCAAACTTGGATAAACAGTCATTCACGTTGGTGAAAGCTATGAAGAAGTTTCAACATTACATTCTAAGGAGTAAGGTGTTCAGCATTATTCCAGATGGAGTAGTAAATTGCATTCTAATGCAAAATTAATTAGGTGAGTGGAGAGGTAAATTGATGGTAATTCTACAAGATTTTGATCTTGAGATTCAACCCATGAAAATAGTAAGAGGTCAAGGCCTAAAAAAGTTGATGGCTGAAGTGGAAGAAGTATTAGTATGCCAGACCTATATGGATTAAGGGGTTATTTTAGATATTTGGTATCAAGATGTAGTCTACTATCTCCTCCAGAATCACTACCCAGAAGGGTTGAATAACTCACAAAGAAGAGCTTTGAGAATTAAGATTAGTTCTTACATGTCGAAGAATGAATAATTATACAAATGCAATTACGATGGATTATACCTAAGATGTCTAGATAGAGAAGAGGAAAAACAAGTCTTCAATGATTTTTATGACAAATATGGCACATGTCATAGATCCATTGAGGCTACTTCTCACCAGATAGCCCACTCTATTCAGGGACACATGTGAACATGTAAGATCCTATCACACATGCCAAACCAGTGCCACCCGTGAAAGAAACCTTGAAATGCCTTTATAGCATGTGTATGAGGTACATCTGTTTTCCCAATGGGGCCTAGATTTTATTGGTAATATTAACCCAGTATCCTCTATAGGTCATAGGTATATTCTTATGACAATGAACTACTGCACACATTGGACAAAAGCTCAGGCATTGAAGAATTAAACTACTGAAGTGGTGACCAAGTTTATGGAGGAATGCATTTTAATGAGGTTTGGTATACCTTTTTATTTGGTATATGATAATGAACCCTCATTTTCCTCTATCGCACTTATGCAATGGGCTTTCAAAAACTAGGTAATTATTAAGTTCTCTTCCAATTATTATCCTCAAGGTAATGGTGTTGCAAAATATACTAACAAAAATTTAACTGTAATCAAATATCTCCTAGATGATAATCCTAGATATTGGAACACACAATTGAAGTATGCCTTGTAGACCGACCGAGTCAGAATTAAGAATTCCCTAGGAATGTCTCCCTACTAGCTAGTCTATGGACTACAACATGTTTTTCTGATGAACCTAAAAGTACCGGTTCTAAAATTCATGGATCAATACGTTGAAGGTGAGGATAAGGTGCAGATCTAACTCGTGAACCTCCTTGATTTGAAGAAAAGAGAACTGTGGATCTAGAGCATGTATTGAAACATCAGGCTATTATCAAGTGTTGGTTTGACAAAAGAGTCACTATCAAAGCCTTAAGGATTTCTAACCTTGTCCTCATGTGGGATAAGGCGAGATAAAAGTTGGTCAACCACACCAAGCTCGAAATATTATGGACTGGCCCATATCAAATAGAAAAAATCTTGGGACAAAATACTTTCAGAATCGGTACTTTGGATGGGGAGTTGGTTCCATTTCTAGTCAATGGCTCATTCCACAAACATTATTTTGGATCTTGAAAGAAGGGTGCCCTTTTACCCCATGTACTTTAGTAGTTTAGGTTTTTTTCCTTTTGTTTGTTTGTTCTGCATCTTTTCCTTTTGAGTTTTAGTGTCTGGGAGGTTAGTGTGTTTTTTGGGGTTTTTCCTGACCAAGTGGTCCATCTCAACTAGTCCTTAATGAGAGGTAGAACTATTTTTTAGTCAAAATTTCCAAAGAGATGTGTCTTGCAAGAAGTTGTACATGAGGGTAAAAAATGGGGATACCTTTTACTTGTAATCAAGGTGATGTTCAAATGTTGATCTTCCTAAATCATGGAATATATTAAATTATGACACTGAAAAAGGTTGGTCTCTTGGGCAGATGTTAGTTTAAAACTAGCACCAGCATGTTGACTCAGGTACCCACCAGTCTCAGAACCCTTCTTCGTCTACAACCCGACTAAAAAAAGAAGAGGAAGAAAGGGTATAAAGGAAGATAAGAAAGCAAAATGAATTGTTCAAAGCAATGGTCACTGCGGTGATCAGAATCTTATATCCAAGTAGAATAGTCTAAGTGCTACCTAGGTCTATCAAAGCAATAAAATGAAGATATTTAGGAAGCAGTATACTCAGAATACAAGTGGCCCAAGCCAATCACTAGTAAAAAAACAATAGAAGAAATGATTCCAAATTAGGATTCCTCCAAAATACCTCAAGGTTCCAAATATCATCAAAAGAAAGAGGATGGTAACTCTAGAAATCTCTATCGGGGCTATGGACACCTGGCCAATAGTAGAGAAAGGTTAGATTAAGATTCGGGGGAAACTTTGTCAGGGCTATGGACTCCCGAGAAGCCCTTGTTAACATTGTAAAGATTGGTTTTGGTTGATATTAGTTTAAGTTATCTTCATCAAAATATCTAGGGAAAAAGCACACAAATAAACACATTGGAAGAAATAGCAGAAGACCTCACTTTTGAGAATTGGTGAAAGAATGTTTTCACAGATGGTTCTTATGTTCGGTTTATTGCAAGATAGGCCTCTAGAAGTTGTTCATTGATAAATAAATGTCTTGGTCATTTCTCCTTTTGTCGGGGCTATTTGTTATGGTTCCATAGCACACACCCCATTTAAGCTCCTTGGCCTAATGGAGACCCCCCTTTTTGGGGACTTTGTCCCTTTTCAATGGTTTAAAGTCTCCAAGGTTAATTAGGATCGGGTATCCGATGAGTTAGATTGGGGGCCCTTAGGGAGGCTCCTTATAGTTTGGTATCATCTTGTTTTCCCTATTAGTCCTTTTCCCTCCAACACCTTTTTTAGATTTTTCTTGTCCCTTTTTGTTTCTTTTTTTCCCAATAAGTCCTGAAGACTTAGTGTTTTTGCCTTTTTGGACTTTCGGTGTTTCACAGCTAGCCATACCTCCAAAACACAGAAACGCTAAAGGTTTGTGGCTCTTTTCACCCTTCCAAAATTTTTGTGTTTTGCAGGTTGACATACCTCTGAAACATCAAAAGGTCGAAGGTCGAGCATCTTCTTAGGGTGTAGTGTAGGACTATGAATTGCAGTCTAACACTCTAACATTCCTAATGATATCAGTGCACAATCTTGACCTATAAAAGGCGGTTTTTGGGTTTTTTTTTTCTTTCTACGACTTGTCTTTCTGAGCTATGAATTTGCATAGCGACTAAAAAATATCTCGTGACTCGCCTTCATCACTCTTTTGCACCTTTTTGGCAAGTGGTTTTTTCTTTCATCAGTCATTCTTGAGCTTGACCTTCGCATTTTTCTTCCATCTTCACAGCATGTTAGGTAAGGTTTTGTCTTTTTGCTTTCCTTTGTCTTTTTTCTCATCCTTGTTTAGGGTTTTAGGTTATGGTTGCATCATTTAGTATTTTAGGGTTTATCCTTAGGGTTTTGTGTCACTCCTTTGGAGTCCTCAGATTTTTTCACTATGAAAATCAAAAACCCCACAACTTGGTGAATATCTTTGACATTTCAGGGTTTCGCACACCAAAATCATCATACACCTTTGGTACACCGAAAGTGCAAAGAACCATGGGACTCCAAATCAACTAAATTTGAAGCACCCCTCATCATAGTTTCATACTTTTGGTGTTTCACACATATAAAACACTAAATGACTCTAGTATGTCGAAGGCTTATGACTTGTCACAGTTTCAAACTTTCGAGCTTTCAAACCACGAGAATGTTATCAGACTGTGAAGCTCCAAAAATGCAAAAACTTCAGGGGGTTTGGTATCTCGCTTAGTTCTTTCTTTTTGGTGATTATTTATGGTTTATGGTGTTCTTGGTTTTATTAGCTTTGGATTAGTATATTTATTCTATGCTTTCAATAATGGATAGCTGAAAGCATTGTTTGCATGCAAAATATTGGAAAGGACAACAAATATACCAATGAAGTATCACTTCAAAGGATAAAAAATCCCCACAAAGGTGGGGAATTCACACATTGAGATCACAGATACCGACATTGGGCACCTAGATTGAGATTCATTATTGAGGCATTATGAAAATTCTATTGGAAGGTCATCAAACTACACTGCAATGGTCTTGTTGGGTCTGGTAAACATAGCGGCACATCCAGTCTCTATCCTTTTACCAAATTTAATTATGGCCCTAGCTCATCACTACTTCTCAGATGGAAAAGTCGTGAAGAACGTGGCCGGAGATAGTGTATTATATTTGAGACGTAATACCATCGAAGATGTTTTCCATCTACATAAAGGGGTCAACCACTTCTACCCAATCACCCAAGAGAGGGGGATGAGTTGGTTTGAAGGTAATACTTTGAATGTTTACGATATTGTCAATAAAGAATATTTCATTCAGCGGCTCCTAAAGAATAAACTAAAAAGAATTGATATGAGGAGAGGTTATATGAATGATGACATAAAGGCTGCAGTGACAATGTTGATCCAGGTGTATGGTATCCCCCAAGCACACCAGCTAGAGCCATGGATGATCCACATCATATATAAGATAAAAGGGAGGAAGGTTAGAACCGATTGGGGAACAATACTGAGTGACAACCTCGATTTGCAATTGAGGTAGGTAAAGTGTGACCCCATATTCTACATGACATCTTATATAGTCTACCTGCTTGCCGCCATAGCCAACTATTTGGGGCTCACCAAGAGAGGTTCGTTAAATGACCAAAATGCATGGTCATACATTGTATACCCTAAACTAGTGAGGAAGGAGAAATTGAAGGATGGAAGTCCAGAATATTGGATTGTAAATGACTATTATGTCTTTGAAATCATTAGATCCATTGAGGGAGACTGTGCCAAGAGACTCTCAAAGGAATCCTCGGCCAAAGTACAAGCCCTAGGGGCTTACTACATTTAATACAAAAAAATTCAATTAAATTTGGGTTGCTAGGAGTATCATTAATCCCAAAAAAATTCCATGCTATCCATCTGATAAGATTGTGTTGCTAGAGATAGGCAGGCATCTCATAAATGTCTATGACATTATCAGGTTGAAGAAGAAAAATTGTTGGGACTTCCCTATCTCCATAGAGGCTCACTCTTTACAATACCATAAATTTGGAGTGGGATGAGTGCCCTCTGCAGGAATTCAAGTCAATAAGACCCAGGTTTGACCCCATTGGGACATTCAAGCACATAGGAGGAAGGCATTATCAACATGAGCCCCATATAGAAGAGCATTTGATCAATTGCATTGATGAATATGAGGTGAGGATACAAGATTATTGTAGAGTGTCCCTTGAATTGGATGAGAATATGTTGGGGGTGAAAATCCCTGCAAAAAGTGTTGGAAAAAGATTCTCAAGATGTATTAGATCCATTGTACAATAAGGATACGGTGTATACCCAGCCTATTATGAATGTTGAGGTTGGTAGACATGAAAATGATTCCATTGACTTCAAGGCTTAGCATGTGATTGAGCTTACAAAGAGGTGGATAAGGAAACCTTTCAATTTAGATATGGTTCCCATGAAGCCTTAACTAAATCCACCTTCCAAGGTAGAGAAGGAGAAGGGGAAGAAAGTAAACATCCCAACTTTGAAAAAGGTAGCTCCCATATGGCCATAGATAGTTTAGAGGAATACAAGGGCTATGACCTATATTATTGCAGAGAAGATGGAAGAGAAAGGGAGAGGAAAGGAAGATAATACACCTCCTATGGAAAGGCAGGTTAATGTTCCATCTCAGACACCTAGGACCCCTTCCACATCAGGCCCAGGGAAAGAGGGACAAAGCCCTTAGTGAAGGGGAATGTTTACAAAAGGAAAAGAGCCTCAATTTCACCTTGATAAGAGACGTTGTCCAAAGAAGAGGAGGTAGAAGAAGATAATTTCCCTTTGGTAAGAAGGAATAAGTAGGCTACTATAGCTTCCCAAAGAGCAGAGCAGGTAATGGTTTCTCAAACCCAAGTACAGAAGGAATCAATTTATTTGGAAATTAGTACAAAAGATGAGATGACCGAGGGAAACTATGGGTTAGATTGGTTTGAGTTATCATTTTTTGAGAATATCCCTAGATTATTTGACCCCCCAAGTCAATTTTTTAATCCAAATTTTGACTCTATTGTAACATCAGTACAAACGCTCTTCAAAAAGTAAGGACAAGTGGGAGCAACTACTTCTTAGTCACAAGTACCTATTCATCCATTATTAAATAAGGAACATGAGATAGAAAAGGATGCCAGAGAGGAGGGGAAAGGATATAGATTAGGCAAAAAAAACCAAGATTGAGGAGGGAGAAGTTGATACAAATCCAAAAAATGAGGAACCTAAGGGTGATGAATCAGTACAGGCTACTCAAGAGCAATAGATTTTGACTCCTTGGTGGAGACCACCTCCCATTTTGGATTTAAGTTTGGTTAGTTTGTTTTTAGTTTTTTTTATGGGTCTTTGATGTGTTTTTAATAAGATCCATAAGTTTTGGATCCAAGCTTGTTCATTTATGTTTGTAGAGCACAAGTTGCTCCTAGGTGCAAATGTCGTCACAATGGTCTAAAATTGTAAAAGTTGCTAATTTTGAGAAACTAGGGGATATGGTCTCCTCTAGGGTCCTAAGTGTCCTACCTAGGGTCCTAGGATGGGTCAAAGAGCATCGAGTTGACTAAATTTTTCAAAGATCAAGAAATGCTCAAAAATTTGCTAGCAACTTTTGAAAAAAGTTTCTCAATGAAGAAATGGATGGTTGTAACCAACCATGCTCAATTATTCGAGCATGGATTGAATATTTTTGAATTTTAATGGATTTTTAGTTACAGACCACATGTGTGAGCTTTCTGTATGGATGGTTCTCTAAGTTTTACTTGCATTTACAGTGTTTCTACATCCTTGTACAGCTGTGTACGGATTGGATTGAGAAATCTAACTCCATGGGAGTGTAGAGATTTTTTTTAGCTTTATTTTTCATATACAATTTCCTTTTCAAGTTAAGTCATTGTAAAGTTACACTTAGATTTAGGTGACTGTGTCTGCAATTTCCATTTGCAGAGTTGCAAGAACAAAAATGGCTCTAACCTAAGCATCCACGGTTGAAAATGAATGAAAACTTATGGAATGATAGGTTAGGGTCTATATATAGTGTTTTTTTTTTTCCTTTTTGTTATTTCAACTTAACTCCTTGGTTTGGAGTGATGCCCTAGGATGACTGCTTGGAGTAGGTGAGCCAGGACAGGGTGAAGATTGAATTGAAACAATATACCCATGATCTTGTATGGAAAACTTAGTGGCATGTGTGGAAGCCCTAGAGTGTCTCCTTGAAGGATAAAAATGTTTCAGAAGTAGGTGTGAATTTTGAAGACCAATTGAATGCAATTTGTAGTGACTGGTCTCTAGGCCTAAAAGATAGCCTAGAAACTAGGGCCTATAAGCAATTAGGGTTGTGGGTGTCTTGAATAACTATACCTTTGGTTTCTAGAAGGGATAAGCGATAGCTTTCAGAATTGTATGGTCTTCCATAGGGTGTGTGGAATAATTTGTAGAGTTTGGTCAAAAATAGTGAAAATAGACCTAATACAAAGAGGCCTAATTAGGCCTATCTTTGAGTAGTGATAACAAAGAGATGGTTATAGTGGCCAAAATTGTTTGAAACACCTAGAATGGACATGTAAGGTCCTTGGAACATAGCCTAGAGCCTAAGAGGTGTTTTTGAATATCCTAAGCAATGGCTTAGGGTTCTCGAGGGAGATCTAGTGAGAAAATAAGGTAAATTGAGGACTAGTTGGACTAGTTGGAATTGATTGTGCATTGTTTCTTCATCAACTCAACTATACCTAGGAGGCAAGTTGAATTCAGGGTCTAGGAGGCCAACCTTGGTGAAGGAGACATAGGTTTTGGAAGCCATTGAATAGTTTAAAGAAGTTAATTAACAACTTGGATAAGGGTAAACACTAGAACTCTAGACCATCTGCATCACTCCTCCACCTCCATCAATTTTGTAGGTAGCAGCTTAACAGGTGCCGCTACAAGAGTAGAATCAAGAACCGACTACTGGATTATTAGTAGAGTTATTGGTTGATTCATCTTCTGAGGAAGAGAAAGGAGAGACTCCTGAGCACAGAGAGAACCAACAACTTCCTTCGCCACTTCCACAAAGAGATGTGACTTCTAGATGTGAGCATCAACATGATGAATATGAAGAGGAAGAAAGAAATGAGTCACTAGAAAACTCAGAGATATGGGAAGCTCTAGAAAAGGTTGAACAAGGAAAATAAAAGCGAGATGAAGGGGATAATAGAGGAATATATGTCCTAAGAATAGCCCCATATGAGCCTCTAACATCCTCTACCAAGCCCACTTGGTTGGATAAATCAGTACAACACCAGAGGAGGACATACACCGAAGAAGAAGATGTTGATATGCCTACATTAGGGTATACATTCCATAGGGGGAGCCTAGCCAAACCACTAAAAGTATGTCATATGTAACATAGGATATAGAGGGAAGTGGAAGGCTCAGTTTGCAGTGCCTCCTCCTATTAAAAGAATCATAGATTTAACTCCAGAGGATTACGTCATGGAGGAAGTTGATTTAGGAGAACCCACTCAGGAAGGTGGTAAGGCACTAGACACTTTGGGCTTAAAGTGATTATTTAAATATTTGGACAAAGACGAGACAAATATTTTGGGTCTCAAAGCATAGGTTGTGACTCTGAAGGATTATGTAACAAATATAGTTGGTCCTATCGAACAAGATCATCTAGAGGCCATATTGCAAGCAACATTGGAAAATAAAGTGCCCCCAGAATCCATGAATCATTTTGTAAAAGCGGCTACAGATTGGAGGTCTAAGTTTGAAAGCTTTGGATTTGAGACCATTTGCATGGTTCTAAAGTATTTTAGAATAATCCTCATCGAGATAACACAACTCATTGACCTAATGTAAGGAGAGAAAGGGATTGGTGATAAGATGGAATAGTGTTAAAAAGCTCTTTAGGATTTGAGGATCATAAGAAAGCAATGCTTTCAATTTTTGGTAAAGCTATATAAAGGAGCAGAGCTAGACAGTTTTTATGAGTGGGTCTCGACTATTGGTATTGCCATGAGAAGCTACCAGGAAAGCTTGGAGAAGATCAGGAAGAAGAGAAAGGATTTCATGCTATGGGTAGAATAAATTGAGAAATTCTTTGATGGGATGGGCTTACAGCTGTATGAGGATGACAATAAGATGAAATTGTATTCTATGAAGAATATTGTTCAGTAGTTTATAGGGATTTTGGTTTGAGTGAACACCAATGAAGACCTAAAAAAATTATTTTACTTTAAAGAGGAAAGAGTATAGGATTTATATAATGGATTATATAGAGGAGATCAAAGCATTCAGTTCAAATCTCGCTTCATTCTGGGTAAGGTGACATACGCAGTTAGAATCTATCAAGCTGCCCAATTTTGATGAAGTTTGGGAGATCATAGAGAGATTGCGCAAGGTCCACCCAAACATTCTTTCGAAGAGCTGAGGGCCATTTTTGACACTTCACCATTTTTTGAAGACTGGGGGCCATTTTTGACACTTTAACCATTTTTTGAGGTCTAGCCATTTTTCATACTTAGCCAATTTCCAGAGTTGCATTTTTCAGAGATCCACAGCTCCAAAAATGCAAAGTCACCAAACTCCATACTTATTCATTTTTCAGCATGCCATTTTTCAGAGGTTCACAACTTTGAAATTTCTGGGCGCACATTTTTTGATCACATTTTTTTACAAAAGATGATTTTTGGGGTAGATTGCATGAAGAGTAGAGTTCATTTTTTTAATTCAAGGTGTCTTCTATTAGTTTCACATCAAAAGAGCAGTTAGATCCAGGAATTTTGGGTGTAAACATCAAAGAAAACTTCAACTATGTGCAAACAAGAAGAAGAAATAGTGGAGCTGTAGTTCAAATTCCTTCATTTTAGGGGTTGATTCTAGTTTGATTTTGCATGCATTCAATGTATACATGGATGGAAATCCATATGAAATTGTTAGCAATTAGTTTTGGATTATTTTTTCATTGTTGAACAAAATATATAATTTTATTTCTCTATTTTATGTGTAGATAGAACCCTAGTTACGAGTTTCTATTTTCCAAGTTGAAGTTGTTAGTATTATGAGATCCAAGAATACTGAGAGGGGGGTTGAATCAGTAATATACCAAATAAACTTTTTATCAACCATTAAACCACTTGCATCAATAAACATTCATTACATGAAAAACTAAACAATAAGGATAAGCATCCACAATCATGCAACATAATGACACCAATATTTTTCTCGTGAAAACCCAACTGGGAAAACCATGTGTGGGGATGGCACCCATTAAAATTTTCACTCTTCTAAAGTATGCCCGGTTAAGAGCTTAGTCCTGTTAAAAGCTTACAAAATGCCTGGTTAAGAGAAAGACCCAGTTAGGAGTCACCTGGTCAAGGGATTTACCTATATCCCTGGTCGAAATAACATGGTTAAAGGATTTCAAACCCTAATTAAAGAGTCACCTAGTTAAAGGATTTACAATTCATACCTATTAGGATCAACCTGATTAAGGTATTTAGCTTGATGAAGTTGTTAGTAATTAACGAGTAAATTATAAGAGAAAATAACACTTCTCCTCTACTAATACAAATCTAGTTCAAGCTCTATCTCTGCTTCACATGCATACTCTTCAAACCCTATGATCGCAGCTCAGCAATCATGACCTATCTCCTCCACACACCTTGTACATATAATCATTTTGCATTATATACCATACAAGTTCATTAGGGCAATTAATCGCCTTAGAAAATGTTTTACAATATTTCCCACTCAATTAATAAACCCTAAAATGTGTTAAAAAACTATAACATGTGCTAACAAACTTAATTTGGCCACCAAATTCATTGCACATCAATTTGACAGAGAAAAGTCAAACCACATTACATTTTCCAATGTTCTTGCACAACTACAAGAAATCCGGTCATAATGATCACAAAAATGCCAACTCATTAATCTTCGTCAATCACCAACATCACCATGATCCATGGAGTACATAAACATTTATCGTAGCATCATACATCATCACTGGTCAAGGATCTGACTGACTATTCTAAGAATTGCTTTAACTTTTTGCTGAACAATATTCTGTCATTTGAAACTTTGTCTTTCAGTCACCAAAACATAATGAGGTCACCACAAAAGCCTCATGATATATCCAAGATAATCATATCATGACCACAACATCTGAATCCACACCTAGTTGACACAATCATCAAATCATTCTTCATGTGCTACATCTTGTTCTTCCTGCTGACCTGTAAGCCTTTAATTAATCATAACTCGCACAATACATAAGATAATTATTTACGGTCATAGATACAACATCCAAAGACATCACTCAGTCTTCCATTACGATTTCATACTCTAATTCTTACCATAGCTCTGGATTTGACCTCTTGAACACACATTAGCATAACAAGTACATTATCAACCAACAAATACTAAGTTGACATCAATGACAATATCATAATTGATCAACCTATCATCAGATCTACATTAAAATTATATTCAACTTATCTCTTCATCATTTATGCCAACATTCTCTCCCTTTGGCATTGATGGCAACACCAATAATTCCAAGCAAACATCTAGATACCACAAACTGTTCTCCCTTAAAGTTGATACATCTTTCCAATTCTTTGTTTTTGATCTCAGGTTCTTCTCAGATTCTTCTCCCCCTTTCTTTTTTCTTTTCCTATTCATCTCCCCCTTTGACAACAATATAGAGATGCAATAGTCCCAAGCCTTCAACTACTACAACTGACTTTTTCTCCTTTTGACTACTCCCCCTAAGGAGTAGTCCCCTAAATATCAACCCACAATGAAAGATATGGCAGTAAGTCCACTGGATTGATGCACCAACAACATCTTAGTTCTGTTCAGGTAGGTGCATCACCCCTAGCTTGCCTCTAAGGTACTCAAAAGTATCCTTAGGTAAAGCTTGGTAAAGATATCTTCCATTTGCTCTTTTGTTGGAACATATTCCAAATTCACCTCTTTCTCCTACACTTGCTCTCTCAAAAGTGATACTTAATTGCAATGTGCTTAGTCTTGGAATGCATCACAAGATTCTTGAAAACATTTATTGCACTAGTATTGTCACAAAACATAGTTACTGGTTCAGTTACCTTTTCTTTGATACCTTCAAGAATCTACTTTATCTGTGCAATCTGTGTACAATTTATAATTTTTGCTACATACTCTACCTCTATTGTGGTTTGTGAGATACTTCTTGCTTGTCCAAGACACAAACCTTCCACCTATACAGAATGCACCACCACTTGTACTCTTTCTATCATTAATATTTCATGCTTAATCAACATCAATATACACACACAATGAGAAATCACCTTCATGAGAATACCACAGACCATAGTCAATTGTCCCTTTTAGATATCTAAATATCCTCTTGACTGAAACCATATGAGATTCTTTGGGATTTTATTGGAATCTAGCCACTATACCAGCTGCATGAGCAATATCTGGTCTGCTATGAACAACATATTGTAGCTTACTAATCATAGATCTGTACAAAGTAGCATCTACTACATCAAATTCATCATACTTAGAAAATTTACATCCTGATACCATTGGGGTTCCAACCAGTTTGGAGTCATCCATACCAAAGGTTTTGAGTACTTCTTTCACATATTTGGATTGATGGATAAATGCCATTCTCTAGTTGTGAAACCTGCAACCCAATAAAGAATTTGATCTCCCCAATCATTGACATTTCAAATTCCTTCTTCATTTCTTCAGAAAATGCCAAACTCATCTCATCATTACCTCCAGATATTATGTCATCAACAAATACTTCAGGTAGCAACAACTTATCTCCTTCAACTTTTAAGTACACATTACTATCATCGTTTGTTCTATTAAAACCAATCTGAATAAGATAAGAATGTAACCTTTCATACCATGCCCCTAGATCTTGTTTCAGTCCATTCAATGCCTTATGTAGCTTGCATACCATGTCCTTGTCCTTTGTTAATGCAAAACCATCTGGTTGTTCTATGTAGACCTCTTCTTCAAGAATTACATTCAAGAATGCTTACTTGATATTCATTTGAAACACTTTGAATCTTGTAAGTAGCATAAGCAAGTAGAATTCTTACCCCTTGTAGTCTTTCTACTAGATCAAAAGTCTCTTCATAGTCTAGTCCCTTCTTCTTGAGCATAGCCTTTGCATACAAGCCCTACCTTGTTTTTGATCACCTCTCAATATTCATTCAATTTGCTCTTGAAAACCCATTTGGTACCAATCACATTTTTATCTTAAGGTCTAGGAACAAGTGCCCATGTATCATTCTTCTCAATTTGATCAAGTTCTTCCTCCATGGCTCTTACCCAATCATCATCCTTGATTTCTTCCTTCATTATTTTTGGCTCATATTTATAAATCAAACATGTACTCTCTCTAATCTTTCTTCTGGTTAAAAAAAATGTATTCTTATCACCTATAATCTGATCAACATAGTGATTCAACTTCACATACCTAGGTATCACCGGTTCAGGTCTAACAACTTCTTCTCCCAGTTGAATCACTTCTTCCACATTATTTTGATCTACTGATTCATGCACTTTTGGTTCAACATACACAATCTCTCATTCATCCTCTATCACTTTCTTTCTTGACACACCAGGCTTCTCAGGGTATTCATCCACCTTAACATTTGCTCTCTTAATCATCTTATTAGTTCTTTTATTAAAACACTTATAAGCTTTTATTTTAGTAGAATAACCCAAAAAGATACCTTCATCACTATTTGGATCAAAATTACATGTGTAATCATCTCTCTTCATGTAGCATCTACTAACAAATACTTTCAAATATTTAACATTAGGTGAGTGACCATACCATAGCTCATAAGGTGTCTTATCTGTTCCTTTCTCTACTTACACCTAGTTCAGTGTGTAAATAGCAGTACTGGTTACTTTTGTCCAATATATCTTTGGCACATCACCTTGAATCAACATAGTCCTTGCAACATCCACTGTGGTTTTGTTCCTCCTCTCAGCAACACCATTTTGTTTTGGAGTCCTTGGTGCAGACATTTTTCTCTTGATTCCATTATCTTCACAGTACTTAACAAATTCTATGAAATTAAACTCACCACCTCTATTAGACCTTGAACATTTTAAACTCTTACATGATTCCTTCTCAACTAGTGCCTTGAATTCCTTCTCAACTAGTGCCTTGAATACTTTGAATTTGTGGAATGCATCAAAATTCCACTTCAAGAAATTTACCCATATCATTCAAGAATAGTCATCAGTAAACAATATGAAATGTATTTCACCCAGATAACTCTTCTGTCTCATAGGCACACAAAGATCAGTATGTACCAAATCAAATATGCTTTTAGATTAAACATACTTTCTTTTGAAAGTAGAGCTAGTTAACTTACCTAACTAACATTCTTTACACATCATGTTGTCTAGTTTGACTAATTGAAGCAATCGCCTAACTGCATAAGTCTTACTTACCTTGATCAAACTATCAAAGTTTACATGATGAAACCTTCTATGTCATAACCAATTATATTCAACCTTTGCAACCAAACAATTGTTAACAATAGTATTTAGATGGAATAAATTACCTCTAGTCTTCTTACCAGTAGAAATCTCATCACATGAGCTTCCAAGTATTTTGTATACACCTCCTTTGAATTCCAATATATAACCTTTATCATTTAGTTGACCCACACTCAATAGATTATGTGTTAGATCATCCACATAATAAACATCATCTATATTAATTTTACCATTCAAAGAAATAGTGCCTTTTTCTTTGACCAAAAAAGGTTTACTATTACCAAACCTTACCACACCACCATCAAACTCATCAAGTTTAATGAACTTACTCTTGTCACCGGTCATATGATGTGAGCACCCAATGTCTATAATCCATTCATCATTTTATATTAAGTGATAAATCAGTGTCTTTTCTCCTTCTGATGGATCTTCTTTGAAAATAACAAATACAAATTGGTCTTCCTTATTATCTCCTAATTCTTTATTGGTAACACCTTCGTCCACTACAATAAAGTATTATTTCTTCTATTTTCCTTTAAACTTTCTAAACTTATCCTTTTGATCACCGTTAGGACATCTAACATCAATAAGTCCAATGTTATTATCTGAGAAACATTTTAGTGGAAGTTTACCTTTGTACTTACCAGTCCCTCTAGGAAATCTCTTTGCTGGTAGAGCTTCAAGCTCTCATTGCTTCCTTTCCTCTTCCAAGACAGCTTCAAGTTCCCTGACATAACTTGACATGTAATTAGAATCATGACTTGTTTCCTTACCTTTCCATATTGGTACATTAGACATTGATGCCTTGAAAGTAACCTCAACTCTTGGAATACTATTATCAAAGTTATTCAACTCAAATGTAGTAAGCTTACCGATTAGTCCATCTATAGTAACATTATCAAATGTTCTTATCTTATTTATAGCAGACATTCTAATGGCATAAGTAGGCAATAAATTTCTCAACATCTTACTTACTATAATATCTTCCTCAATAGTTCCACCAGCACCTCTAATAGCACTAACCACTTCTTTTATTCTTAGGCCATATTATCTAATGTTCTCTCCTTCTACCATCTTCATGTCATCATACTTTCCTCTAAGACTATCTTCCTTATCTTTTTGTACATGAATATCTCCACTGTATATTAGTTTCAACTTTTCCCAGATGTCATAGGTAGTATCAAGTCCATGAACATATACATATTCAATAATTGGATAGGGTACTTACAATGACTTATTATGCTTGATTATTCTCGTGTTGTTCCTTCAGTTGATCTGCAGTGAGAATTCCAGCATGATTGGTAAACTTGTGTGTGACATGCAACCAATATTAAGGACCCATACCTTTTAGATATAGCTTCATTATGTCACTCCATACCAGGTAGTTGTCCTTAGAAAACTTGGGGGGCTTGTTCCTCATCATTGGATCTTTTTTCTCAAGTCGTTAGGCTTACCACAAAGAGGACCAAGGCTATGATACCAATTGTTATTATTATGAGATCCAAGATTATTGAGAGGGGGGTTAAATCATTAATCTACCAAATCAAACTTTCATCTATCATTCAACCACTTGCATCAATAAATATTTATTACATGAAAAACTAAACAATAAGAATAAGAATCCATAATCATGCAACACAGTGACACTAATATCTCTTTGAAACCCAACTATGAAAAGCCACATGT
Organism: Thuja plicata; assembly: GCA_018584345.1. Classification (NCBI taxonomy): domain Eukaryota; kingdom Viridiplantae; phylum Streptophyta; class Pinopsida; order Cupressales; family Cupressaceae; genus Thuja; species Thuja plicata. The sequence goes on from MU223584.1 coordinate 1,096,363, forward strand.
GGGAATGACACCCACTAAAATTTGCACTTTCTGAAGTACTCACTTAAGAGCTTAGCCCTGTTAAAAGCTTACAAAATGCTCGGTTAAGATCAAGACCCTGTTAGGAGTCCTCGGGTCAAGCGATTTACCTCTAGCCCTATCATGAGCTTTACCCTGTTCAGATTAACCTAGTTAAAAGATTTCAAACCCTAATTAAAGACTCACCTGGTTAAAGGATTTACAATTCAGACCTATTAGGATCTACCCAGTTAAGGGATTTAGCTTAATGAAGTTGTTAGCAATCAAAGAGTAAATGATCTAAGAAGATAATACTTCTCCTCTGCTACTACAAATTTAGTTCAAGCTTTATCTTTGCTTCACATGAAAAATCTTCAAACCATATGATCACACCTCTGAAATCATGATCTATCTCCTCCACACACCTTGTACATTTTATCATTTTATATTATATACCATACAAGTTCATTAGGGAAATTAACTGCTTTACAAAATGTTTTACAATATTTCCTGCTTAATTAATAAACCCTAGAGAGTGTTAACAAACTATAATACATACTAACAAATTTAATTTTTCCACCAGATTCATTGCACATAGATTTGACCGAGAAAAGTAAAACCACATTACATTTTCCAATGTTCTTGCACAACTAAACAAAATTTGATCATAATGATCACAAATCCAAATCATCAATCTTTGTCAATCAACAACATCACCACAATCCCTGGACCACATAAAAATTCATCACAACATCATACATCATCACCGATCAAGGTTCTAACTGGATGTTCTAAGAACTGCATTAACTTGTTGTTGAACGACATTCTATCATTTGAAACTTTGTCTTCTGTTCACCAAAACATAATGTGGTCACCACACAACCTCATGACATATCCAACATAATCATATCATGACCACAACATTTGAATCCACAGCTAGTTGACACAGTCATCAAATCATTCTTCCTATGCTACATCTTGATCTTCTTGCTAACCTGTCAACCTTCAATCAATCATAACTCACACAATACATAAGATAAATTGTTGTGGTCATAAATACAACATCTAGAGATATCACTTATTCTTCCATTATGATCACATACTCTAAACTCTTACCACATCTCTGGATTTGACCTATTGAATACACATCAATATAACAGGTACATTTTCAACCAAAAAACACTAAGTTGACATCAATGATAACATCACAATTGATCAACCTATCATCATATTTACATCAAACTCATACCCAACTTAACTCTTCATTAGTTATGCCAACAAAATCACTATATAAGCTCATCTCTATGATATAATTAGGGTCAGACTCTTTATGCAATAAAGTTATATGTTGTTGGTGCTTCATACATGGTGTGAATTTTCTGTTATCTATGCGAAATTTATGAATGTGTGAATACTTGTTCATTTATTTCAAAGAGCCAACTGCATTTTATTGTGAATGAATCTGTAATCAATTAGTTTGGAGTTCATCATTATCGTCTCATCTTGTTGTGGTGAATGATTGGAAAGATTCATTCTATTGGTTTAAGGATAAATTTGTCTCGTGTGTGCATATTCTTGGTGGCTTCATGATTTGATGAATTTTGATAAATCTTGCATCTGGGAAAAGTTTCTTTAAAATATTGCATCTACTTAATATGGAATTGTGAGTTTATCTCACTCATATTTTGTGAGTTTCCATTTTTTCATTATTTAATTCGCAAGCTTCATTCCATGATGGTTTATGTCCTTTAGATTTCATTTCTAGCAAATTTTCTTACATTCCTTGTTACCCAATCTTCTGATATTTTTGGAAATTGGTTAAGACAGGGAATCATTGTAGGATTTAGAGTTAAATTTGCATCGATAGGAGTTTTCACACATTGAAAATTGAAAAAATACAAAGAGAACATTGGGAGTAACTTCATTATTCTTTCAAGAGTGGAATTTGCATCGCTTATTCCTAATTGTTGCTTTGTGTAAAAATGACATTCAACATGTACAACCTTGATTTTTATGTTCTCAGTACTCCTCAATGTGGAGCAAGCCCTATATTTTATCTATATGTTGGTGTCAACAAGCCTAGCCAGTTATTGGATTGAGAAAACCTCATTCCAAAGGGATTTTAGACCTTTTTATGATTTGTAAGGCATAGTGACGCATATGTTCATTCTTTTGGTGCATATATAGTTTCTTTTAGCACATATGCATATTTTAGTAGCATATTTGTTGCATCTTCTTATGTATATGCTTTCTATTTTAGTGCATTTGTTTAACTAGATTAACACATTTGTGATAGAGGGTAGTTCTTGAGGGTCTGTGCAAAAATGAATTTTATTTTGGTTTCCTAGTGTTCTCGAGATGGTTTTTAAGTATTTACATTTTTTTTATGACTCACTATGGTATAATTATGATCACCTTTCTATTTGGTCTTAAAATGAACCTTGTTTTGGATTGCACTAAGGATGAACTTGTATCCTCAATTGGCGACCATTAACAATGGTACAGTCTTATCCAATTGAGTTCATGGATATGGTCTGAACTCCCATGTGGTGGCTTTAACATGTTTGTTTTTTTCCTAAGTGATTGAGTTTGTCATGGGACCCTTGAAAGTGCTTAAATTCTTGTGCTTGTGAAGAATCGCTTGATGGATTGTTGTATATTCCTTATTTATTATGTAATATTTTTTATGGTGATAAACTTATAACTATGATTTTGTATCTTTACTTTTAAAAAGGAATTATTTAGTGCATATTCAATTTTGTATTCCAAGGGTTCCTTGGTGTGACATTACAACTTGAGAGGAGAGAAAATTTAGACAAGGGAGGAAGGCTTTAAGCTACAACTCAAATCAACTCACAATTGAAAGAAACAGAGATGAAAAAAATGGTTGGAACTAAATATTTCACACAACCTCCAAACATGTCAAGGTCACCCATTTTGCAATTGAAATTCACCTGGGCAACCCTATAACTTAACCCAAGTTTCTCAATTAATCCTATAATTGAAGTTTGAAAAAGGGTTTTGGGATGGTGTGAAGACTAAAAATCCAAGCTAGATGCTAGAGGAGTTGGAAAAGAGGCTATGAAGGACATTTGACACACAAAAAAGATTGCCATCAAATTGGACATACTGAGAAGAGATATATTTCATGCTACAAGGGTTAAGAGTAGGGTCGTCTTGTTGCCATAATTGTATTTAGGCACTTAGAACATCAGTTAGCCAAAAATTGGATTGGAATTCAAAAAATTAAAGGGATAAGTTTGCAACCACAAAAATGACCTTGGGTTATAAACCAATTAAATCCATGTGTCTATAACTCTATGGATGTAGGTGTATATGCGAATATAATAAATGTATAGTTAGAATGAATGCATATGACTATGTGTATAAAACTAAGATTAATGCTAACTGTACGGGGATGTAAGACCAGGGGAATGAACCTAACTTCATAGAAGATTGCATCATTTATCAATACATAGATCTTTCAAGTCAATTTCTTGAAAATAAATAAAAGATAAAAATGATATAAATATGCAAATCTCACCATTTTTTGGAAGTTAATAGTTTCTAAGGGGACACACCTAATCTATTAATAACAAATAAGAATTACATTTGCTGAACAATCTTATGGAGTCCACCTGAGATACTCCAACTTCTCATCCCTTTGACTCTGTGTGTGTGTGTGTGTGTGTGTGTGTGTGTGTGTGTGTGTGTGTGTGTGTGTGTGTGTGTGTGTGTGTGTGTGNGAGGGAGAGAGAGAGAGAGAGAGAGAGAGAGAGAGAGAGAGAGAGAGAGAGAGAGAGAATAATCATCAATCATCAGAAAGTAAAAAGGTGACAAACCATGATATTTTGAGCAACCCTATAGAGATTACATATAGTCTTTTTCCAAATAATGTACTATGTAGAGACTAAAAAAAATAGTAATTACTATTAGGCGACTATAATTCTCCTTCCTTCCTTCTTTCTAAGGCTTGGTCTCTACTCGAAGAACCAGGGTCAATCCACATGAGAAGATAATTCCACACTATTACACAAAAAATCCTTGACTACATCTAACACCATTTCTCCCTTGATCACCCCACTTGTTTTAGAGTCATCCTCATATTCACTATCAAGGCCTTCACTTCATAGATAATTCTTTATCCATCCTTCCCCCTCATTAAGCATGACCCCAAAAATCTTCTTTGTAAACACAACTTTTTTGCCAATTATGAGTTTTCTTTCTTTAAACAACATCGGTTCCAACATAGCAATTAAGGGGAATTTATTCATGTCCCTCCCCCAAAAAAAAGCAACATAGTAAACTCATGAAAGAGGAATCCGCCTATTGATTTACAATTAACATTTTCTATAACATTTGTAACTTCTATAAAAAAATTGGCCCTTAAACACTTTTTCACACAAAATCCCTAGCCCCCTCATTTGACTCCCCCATTTCTAATAGGAGGACTTAAAACATTGTAGCCACATCTGAATTCACATGATGCATATGACACGCTTGAATGAACTCTTCACCTAAAATGGTGGTCATCGCATTGACAACCAAACAATGGCCAAAGGTGAGGATGACTTTAATCCCCCTCTTAGAAAATTCTCCGATGAACAACATTTAACAACTTTTTGACAAAAATCAAATGGGTGTATCCATATGGAAAGAGTAAACTCCAACTCAAAATGTCATGCCCAAATTTCAAGGCAAAAACACAACAACAATTTTTTTAAAACAACAAGATATAGCATCTAATAATGTTAAAAGTATATTTTTATTCATTATCACCCATTCAAATTATCTAACCCGTCTACAGAGGGAAGGGATGCAAAAATGAGACAAGCCCTTCAAAAAAATCATAGAGGAAGTAAAATTTATGAAAGGGAAGGAGAGTCATCATAAATCGTACCGAGGAAAGGCATTGTCTATTGTGTGAGTCATCACTAACCACTCGGGTGTTAAGTAACCTCTCATAACATTCCATCAACAAAATTTGTGTATTTACCACAACAACCTAGGAATGATGGAATTGGTATCCTTCCATACACTTCAAATCCTCACAAATCTGTAGGAGTACCAGGATATTAACATCCCATGATAAAAAAAAAATACACATGCCAATGTACGTAGCTCAAGTTTTGATGTGGCAATGGTAGTAAAGGATGAGACCTCATCCTAATCCCTCGGGTAACACACTAGTAACTAATTATTACTATCAAATTATCATATCCAATACCAATTTGGTACTACCTTCTAAACACCTGCAACCTTTGATAATAATAAATTTGGACATCGACAAGACTAGCTAGCCAACTCTTTGATGTCATCACTTAGTCATTAATTTTGTGTTCATTTTAATTTGAGTTGGCTAAAAGATTCATTCAACCACATGTTTGGCAATCACATCTTCCAACTTGTTTCATTCCAAATAGATGTGTAAGTTTAAATTCAACAAGTTTATTAATGAGATCCCATATAAGTTTTAGCCATCATCATAGTTTTTGATGGGGGGCAAAGTTCAACCATATAACATTGATAGAAATGAAAGAATCAACCTAACAATGAAATTGTCTCGCTTTTAGTTCCATTCTTTGTTCTAAGCAAAGGACAACCCTAAATTTACTTGCACCTGGTTTAGTGTGTAAACAACAGTATTGATTGCTTCTCTCCAACATAGCTTTGGTACATCACCTAGAATCAACATAGTCCTTGCAGTATCCACTATGGTTTTGTTCCTCCTCTTGGAAACACCATTTTTCTATGGAGTGCTTGGTGCAGACATTTGTCTCTCAATTCCATTGTCATCATAGTACTTAACAAATTCTATAGAAGTAAACTCGCCACCTCTATCAGACCTTAAACATTTCAAACTCTTGCCTGGTTCCTTCTAAACAAGTTCCTTGAATGCTTTGAATTTGTGGAATGCATCAGACTTCTCCTTCAAGAAAGTTAACCATATCATTTTAGAATAGTCATAAGTAAACAATATGAAATATGTTTCACCTAGATAACTCTTGTGTCTCATAGGCCCACAGAGATCAAGATGCACCAAATCAAGTATGCTTTCAGATTAAAAAGACTTTCTTTTGAAAGTATAGCTAGTTAACTTACTCAACTGACATTCTTTACACATCATGTTGTCTGGTTTGACTAATTGAGGTAATCTCGTAACTGCATAAGTCTTACTTGCCTTAATCAAACTATCAAAGTTTACATGACAAAACCTTTTATTCCATAACCAATTATATTCAACCTTTGCAACCAAACAACTTTTAACAATAATATTCAGATGGAATAAATTACCTCTAGTCTTATTAGTAGTATAAATCTCATCACCTAAGCTTCAAATTATTATGAATACACCTCCTTTGAATTCCAATTTGTAACCTTTATCAGTTATTTGACCCACACTCAATGGATTATGTGTTAGAACATCCACATAATAAAAATCATCTATATTACTTTTAGCATTCAAAGAAATAGTGCCTTTTTCTTTTACCAAACAAGGTGTACTATTACCAAACCTTACCACACCACCATCAAACTCATCAAGTTTAATGATCTTACTCTTGTCACCGATCATATGACGTGAGCACCCACTATCTATAATCCATTCATAATTTTGTCTTATGTGAGAAATCAATTCATTTTCTCCTTATGATGGATCTTCTTTGACTGCAACAAATACAAACTTGTCTTCCTCATTATCTCCAGATTCTTCATCGGTAACATCTTCATCCACTACAACAAAGTATTGTTTCTTCTATTTCCCTTTAAACTTTCTAAACTTATCCTTTTGATCACTATTAGGACATCTAGCAGCAATATGTCCAATCTTATTACATAAGAAACATTTCAGTGGAAGTTTACCTTTGTACTTACTAGTCCCTCTAGGTAATCTCTTTGCTAGTAAAGCTTCAAGATCTCCTTGATTCCTTTCCTCTTCCAAGACAACTTCAAGATCCCTGACATAACTTGACATGTAATCAGAATCATGACTTTTTTCCTTATCTTTCCTTACTGGTACATTACACACTAATGCCTTGAAAGCAACCTCAACTCTTGGAATATTGTTATCAAAGTTATTCAACTCAAATGCAGTAAGCTTACCAATTAGTCCATCTATACTAACATTATCAAATGTTCTTAGCTCATTTATAGTAGGCACTCTATTTGCATGAGCATGCAATAAAGTTCCCAAAATATTACTTACCAAAACATCCTCCTCAATAGTTCCACCAACACCTCTAATAACACTAACCACTTCTTTTATTCTTAGGCCATATTATGCAACACTCTCTCCTTCTACCATCTTCATATCATCATACTTTCTTCTAAGACTATCTTCCTTAGCTCTTTTCACATGAATATCTCCACCATAGATTAGTTTCAACTTTTCCCAGAAATCATAGGTAGTATCAAGTCCATGAACATCAACATATTCAATATCAGATAGGGTACTTACAATGACTTCTTGTGCTTGAGTATTCTCCTATTGTTCCTTCAGTTGATCTGTAATGAGATTTCTAGTAGGAGCGATAAAATTGTGTGTGACATGCAACCAATATTGAGGACACATACCTTTTAGATATAGCTTCTTTATGTCATTCCATACCAGGTATTTGTCCTTAGAAAACCTGGTGGGCTCCTTCCTCATCATTGGATCTTTTTCTCAAGTTGTTAGACTTACCACGAAGAGGAACAAGACCCTGATACCAATTTTTATTGTATCATCTTAAAATGGAAGCACTTCCATTTTGGTAGGTTTATCACCCTCATTTAATACACTTGCATATTAGATCTACATTTTAGGATCCATCTGCACTTAATTCTCCATTTCTAGATGAAACTAGGGTTAGTATCCTATGGATCCTCCTTCATTTCCTTCTCTATGGATTTATTTTTAGGTAGAACCTATTTATTGGCTCTCCTAATCCTCATAATTTCCTCCTCCATGGCCTCTATGCCTCTTCTCAGCACTCTAGTGTGTTTTCTCACTTTCCTAGGTCCCCGGCTGACCTAGGAATCCTACAAATTTCTCAAGGTGACCTTCTTGAAACCTCAGGTTAGGGTTGAATTCAATTCTAACCTAGGTCAAAATTGAGTTTGACCTTGACCTAGGTCAAGGTTGAGGTTGATTTTGACCTCTGTCATGTGTTGGTTCCCGCTTTTAGATCCAGAGCTTATCGGGGTTCTAAACTTAAAAATAGGTCCCCGGGTTCGGATGCGGAAGTGTTTTCTCCAACATTAAAATTAATACATCCCCTCCTTGGTTGGTTATTGTAATTGGACCATAATTCAAGGTGAAATTTTAATTTGGGTCCCTTGCATTGCCCTAGGAGATCTATATTGAGATCTCTATATAAACACTCTCTTTTGCCTTCATTTCTTCATGAAACAAAATCGTGAGATGACATGATGAAATTATGATTATGACATGATGATGATGCAAGAAAGCAAGAGGCTGATATAGAAGAAAAATATATGATGATTCCTTAATACATACAAGCATTTTGAATGCAAGCTATTATGGATCTTCTTTGGAGCAAGAAAGAGTTCTTCCTTCCTTCCTTCTTCTTGGATCTACCAATTTCAACATTCAACCATTCAAAAGATACTATCATGGGGTAGCAACTATGGATTGTGAGTTTGGTAGGAATATTTTAGCCTTGGGGGTTTGGTATGCTTTCTTTATCATATTCAAATATATGCATTGCTTTCTCATTTTCAATTCATGTTAGGGTTTTAATCTAGAGGATTAAATCTTAGCATTACACATTCAAAGCTCTTTCTAAGAGCAACACACACACATATATTCTACTATATTCAGCTATTCATGGAGATGGAAACCACCAAAACGGGGGTTTGACTAAGGCAAAACCCTATATATCCACCCCGAAACCCCCTTTTTCAGATATTTGCAAGTGTTGTTTCAGGAGTTGTAGGTCAGAATGGGACATTCTATTCTGGGTCAAAATCAACATTTTGTTCTGGGTTAGAACCGAAGGTCGATTCTGCCCTAGCTTAGAATCGTAAATTCTAGGTCAATGGTGACATTGACTTGAGGGTCAAAATTGAAACTAAGCCAGATCGGAAAAATATTTCTGGGTTTTGTCTGTCTCTGTGTTTCTATTCCAGATCCGAGTGCAAATTTTCCATAAACTCAACATAGGCATCAAAAAGAGGGTATTTACATATCTTCTATGATGTGAGGTAGGTATTTTACTCCATTATTCTTTGAAATTATTTCCAAGCTTTGCATTCCTTATCATAACAATTAAATGTAAATGGTTGAATATGGCATAGGGTCTCTTTTATATGCAAATTTCCATTGTTAAAACCCTATTTAAAATATCATCCAAATTTACCTTTTACATTTTGGTGAACCCGCGATAGACAACCCTTTCTTTTTTGGTGTTAGATTTACATTTTATATTATATCTTGCATGAATATAGACGTAGATTTCTTTTATGGTCTTGCATTTATATTTCAAAAATATTTTTAAAAAAATTACAAAATTTCTTTAAAAACACAAAAACATTTACATGCTTGTAATTTTATTTTGTGATCAGCATGTATGACTTTTGTTTTGAATACTTTGATGAGGATTTTATTGCACAAAAGGATAGATCCCTTAATGAGGTACATGGAAGTGAGAATGAAAATAGTTCGAATGAGATATCCATGGATCATATTCCTATTTCATCCTCCTCCACAACTTCTCCAATTGACCTTTACCATAGGGTGTGTGCATGGTTACCTTCATGTTCCACTCTTTGCAACATTGAGGCACCTAGAATGTCATTCCCTAAACCTTTGATGATGGTAAAAGGATATCCTTGACTAACTATTAAGGGTAAACCTAAAGATCCTTTGGATTTCTTTGATAACACGGATTCCGTTTCACATGCTTATCACACACGGAATAATCCTCAACCTATTGTTCCAGCTTCTTTACCTCCTTCAAAACCCATTATTCCTCAAGCACCTAGGTTACCTTGTTCCTTTAAGGAGTATGACTTAGTTGAGCAATTATGTGCTACTCCAGCTAAGATATCTTTATGGGAATTGTTTCAAACTTCTCCTACATGTCATGAGGATTTGCAAAAGACTTTATCTACGCTTCATGATTCGCCTCTTACCCAAGACAATATCAATTAATTTTTGGAGTGCATGCATACTATGCCTTATGTACCTCCTATTGTGTTTACCAATAATGATTTACCTTCTGTTGAGGTGCAGAATCAATATGATGCTCTTATGGTTTTCATTTCTATCAGTCAGAGTATCATTTGTAGAACATTAATTGACAATGGATCTGGGCTTAATATTTGTAGCATGGATATGCTTAAGGAAATTAAGGCTGATCTCACAACTATTCAACTGGATAACATCCCTATTCGTGGATTTGATAATATCGCAAAGAAAACTTTGGGCATTATTACGTTACCTATTAAGGTTGGTCCAGTTCTTCTCAACACACCTATTCATGTTATGCATGGACCTCTCAATTATAACCTTTTGTTAGGAAGACCTTGGTTACATACTATGAATGTGGTTCCTTCTACTCTTCATTGTAAGGTTAGGTTCATTTATAACAATTTGATGTATACACTACATGTGGATTATGTGTCGAATCCTTGCCTAAATGTGGAATATGCTAAGGTTTATTAATACACTACATGTGGATTATGTGTCGAATCCTTGCCTAAATGTGGAATATGCTAAGGTTTATGAACCTGTACAACCAAGTAAGGAACATGAGAAACCACTTGAAGTTAAACAAGTTGAAACTCTACCTTCTTCTTTGACTGGAGATGATTGGGGAACATTGTATTTTAATCCTTCTTTTAAGGGAGAATATAAAGTTTCTGATTTAGAGTTTATGAAAGAACAAAGTGGGTTTTAAAAACAATTTTTTACTCCTTCTTCACTTTCTAATGAATTAAAAAGTAACTTTGTTGTTGCTTCACTTGAAGAAATAATTGGGACAATAAAACCAGATTGCTATGACATTGTGACATATATCGCTCCTTTAACTCAATCTGATATGGCTGATAGATATGGTTTTGGTTATCATCTACTCAAGAAATCAGGATTCAATGGGAAAGGATGTGGTAAATATGAACAAGGTATACAAGTTACCTTGGACAATGAAGTTTATGATTCTACTTATGGGTTAGGATTAAATCCTTATAAACAACCATCGGATTTTCCTCTTAATGCCAATCATATCTTTGGTGGACATTTGAAGTTGGTTAATTCGCTTCTCCTTGACATGGATCAAAAACTTAGTTTAGATATTTTTCTTGAGGATGAAGCCTTAGCCAATTTTTTTAGGGGCTTATCAGGATCTACCTACGTTTCATCATAAAAGAAGAAATCCCTATTGTCTTAATAATGAAGCCTATTTTTGAGAACATGATGAACAAGATATTTCTCCTTTGCTAATGGATTCTCCCATACAAAGTAATTTATTAATAACTATGACTATGGAAGTTCAAATGGATGTGAATGACTCTAAAAAAACAATCAAAATTGGGAAATGTTTGAATCAAGATGAACATGATTAGTTGGTTTCTCTCTTACTTGAATATAAGGATATATTTTCTTGGACATATTTGGATATGTCGGTATAGATCCTAAGATTGTTACTCACAATATTGTTCTCAAACCTAATTCTAAACCTATGAAGAAGAAAATCTGCAAGATGAATCCAGGCATTGCCTTATTAGTTAAAGCCAAAATTGAAAAATTATTAGGCGCTGGGTTCATCCACTTTATTGATTAATCTGAATAGATTTCCAATATTGTGGTTGTTTCTAAAGGAGAAAATAAGATAAGGATGTGCACTAATTTTCAAGATTTAAATAAGGCATCCTTAAAAGATGATTTCTCGTTACCTAATATTGATATGATTGTGGATTCGACAGTGGATCATGCTTTATTATCTTTGATGGATGGTTTTTTGGGTTATAATCAAATCTTTATTCCTATTGAAGATCAACTTAAGACCAAATTTATAACACCTTGGGGAACATTTTTTTGGGTCATGATGCCCTTTGGATTAATAAATGTGGGAGCAACTTATCAACGCGCTATGACTTTGATTTTTCATGATTACATTCATAAGATTCTGGAAGATTGTGTGGATGATATCTTGGCAAAATCTATACAAAGAGAGGATCATGTGTTTATTTTACGGAAAATATTTGAAAGAATTAGGAGTTATAATATGAGATTGAATCCTAAGAAATGTGCCTTTGGGGTGGATTCTGGTAAATTATTAGGATTCATAATCTCTAAGCAAGGTATAGAGGTTGACAATGAAAATATTGATGCTATTGTTAACATGCCTCCTCCTAAGAATATTTCTCAATTATGCAGTTTACAGGAAAAAATACAAGCTATTCATCGCTTTGTTTCTAACTTAGCTGATAGAACTGTTCCTTTCACTTCCTTGCTTAGAAAAGATACCACTTTTTCTTGGAATAAGGAATGTAAACAATCCTTTGAGAAATGTAAGGAGTATCTTGCTAATCCTCCTATTTTGCAACCTGCTCAATTTAATAAACCCTTCTATCTATATACTTTCACTACTCTGAATGTCATGAGTGCGTTGTTGGCTCAACATGATAGCGAAGGTAAGGAAAGCCCAATGTACTACATTAGTCAGACTTTACTTGATTATGAAACAAGATATACTGATTTGGAAAGACAATGCTTGGCTTTAGTTTATGCTTTTCAAAAACTTAGGGATTACCTATTGAATGTTGAGGTCAATGTGATTGTTAAATTTTATCCTCTAAAACACCTTATTTCGAAGACTGATCTCTCTGGCTGTCTGGCAAAGTGGGTGATGTTACTTACAGAATTTGATCTTAATTTCATTCTTCAAAAGTCAATTAAAGGACAATATTTAACTAATTATTTAGCTGAAGCTCCTTGTCCTCATTCTAATATGAGCGTTACCTCAATAGAATTCCCTAATGAGAAAATTTTAGCTACTAAGCAAGAGGATGTTTGGTAATTATATTTTGATGGTTCTAGATGTAAGACAAGTTTTGGTGTAGGCATTATCTTGGTCCCTCCTACAAAGAAATTGATCCCTATATTGTATAAACTAACCTATCCTTGTACTAACAATATTGCAAAGTATGAAGCTCTTATAGCTGGCTTACGGGCAGCTTCATCTCTTCAAATTAAAAACTTGGAAATCTACGAGGATTCGCAATTGATTGTTGAACAAATAAAAGGAGGTTATCAGACTAAGAATGATAAAATGACGCAATATAGAGATTTGGCTCTTGATATTCTTTCACAATTCTCTTCTTATACGATTTAGACTTTACCTAGGAAAGATAATCGACATGCAAGCACCATGGCAAGCGCAGCTTCTTTGGTTTGTCTTGAGAATAATGCTGAAGAATTTCAATTTACTATACATACTCTTAAACACCTTGCAATTTCTAATAAGGTTACTGTCAATTTTTTTAACTTGCATTTGGATGAATGGTACTTGCATATCTTTCATTTTTTGAAAGATAATACTTTTCCAAAATCAGCAACAAGGAACATGCGTAATCAAATTAGGGAACTTGCAGCACGTTATATCATTTTGGGAGATATGCTTTACAAACATTCTTATAATGGTTTGCTATTAAGATGTCTTGGTAGAACAAAAATTCCAATAGCTTTAGCAGAAGCTCATTATGGTTCTTGTGGGGGACATTTTGGTGGGAAGTCTTTAGTTAATAAACTTCTTAGTATGGGGTACTATTAGTAAACAATGGAAAAAGATTCTTTTACATTTGTTAAGAAGTGTCCTCAATGTTATCAACATGGTAATTTAATTCATGCTCCTGCTCATGACCTTTGTAATCAAATTGCTCCATGGCCTTTTAGTATTTGGGGTTTTGTTCTTATTGGAAAAATCTCACCAGCTTCTTCTCAAGGACATACATACATCCTGGTAACTATAGATTACTTTACAAATTGGGTATAAGCTATTCCTCTCTGTTCTACTACTGTGGATGTTATTTGTGATTTTATTCTTATTCATATTATAGCATGATTTGGTATTCCTTCAATGATAGTTTTGGATAACGACACTTCTTTCAAGAATAAAGAAGTCACAAAATTCTTGGAGAAATTTCATATTCAACATAGATTTTCTACTCCCTACTACCCTCAATCTAATGGTCAAGCTGAAGCATCGAATAAAGTTATTGAACAAATCTTAAGGAAAATAATTAATAAGCTTGTGAAAGATTGGCATACCCAACTTACCTATGCTTTATGGGCTTATAGGACTAGTGTCCATACTACCATAGGTACTTCTCCTTATAATATTGTTTATGGCACTGATGCTATTATGCCCTTAGAATTTGAAATACCTTCTTTGCGTGTTTCATTTCATGGGATAATTGACAAGGATACTTTTTGGGAACAACGACTACAGGAATTAGAAATGTTGGATGAACAACGGATAAATGTTTTGGAATATATAAAGGCTTATCGTAAATCACTTCAAAAATAGTATAATCATAAGGTGATTGAATGGTCATTCTCGGTAGGTGATTTAGTCTTGTATGAGAATCAAAGGAATGTGAATGCTTTACCTGGTGAAAAAGGGAAGTTTAGCCCTAATTGGATTGGACCTTTCATATTAATCGAGGATTTTACTTTAGGTGCTTATAAGATTACTAATATGAATGGTGTCCCTCTAAAGGAACCTATTAATATTATGCATCTCAAATGATATTATCCCTAATACATCATTCTTTCTTTGTGTATTTATGTATTCCTTATAGAATAGTTATGTATGTTTTATAGGTTATGTGAGTTGAATATATTCATACATAATTTCATTCTTTATTTCTGTTAATTTTTGTGTATTGGTGAAAAGTACAAGTAATCAATCATAGAACTAACTTGGCAAAGAAAATTTTTCATATATAAACTTCTATGATTTTGGTACATATATGGCACATGTGCCATGTCTATCAATCTCTATCTCTACGCTCCGAGGGTCGGCGGCTCCCGGCTCTCTCTGATTTGTGGTGTGAGGCTGAGGATCTTGGTATGGTAGTTTGTGTGTAGCTCCTCAACATGTTCATCTCATAGTTATGTTCTTGATCTTTCTGTAGGTCAGCCATCAATTTCTCTTCTCTCTCTCTGCGTAACTTAGCTCTCGCTGGACACAAAAATAGTTTCATGTCTATTGAGATCCCTCTGTCTAATAAGGTACTCTCGCTCACTAGCTGGAAGTTGGTAGGATATACATGTATCCTTCAGGACCTTGGATACAAAGCTCCTCCACTTTGCTACGCTAGCTGCAAAATTCAAACATATTTATCTTTTAGTAGTTCTTCTAGAAAAACATTTACTTAAAATATTCTAATAAATTGCATATGTCATACCTGGATCTCCCTCTTGGGTGTCACCAAAGGATCTAGATGGTGGGGGAATGGAGTGACTACCCTCTCCCCACTCACTATGTCTGGGTCTAGGTGGTGGTTTCTATGTATGCGCGTGGGGAGGTCATCGTGATCTCAATGGTACAACACATACCACACGATCATCTACACTTGTACTACCGCCTGGGGGCATCTCCTCTGCTCTTTCATCTTCCCCCTCTTCTTATCTCTCCTCTTCTCTCTCCTCTTCTCTCTCCTCCTCCATAGGATCTCCCTCAAAGATGGGCTCCTCCTTGTCTCTCTGATCCTCCTCCTCCTCTACTGGTATGTCACCACCTCAGTATGTCCTCTCTGAAAGACCTGGATCACCTGTGGGTTATTCATCAGGGAAGATGTGGTGGGTACCCTATAGACTCCAATATCTAATATAAAATAGGATACATTAGGAGCTACCTCTATATCCTCAGTCTCATCTGTCTCACTATCTACAATATCTGCTACTGTAGGTCGGTGTATAGCGTCGGGTCTCTGATAGTATCTCTTTGGGTATACATACCAAGATATTGTCTAGGGGACCCCCTGTGTTAGACCAAACTATCTCATCACTCTATCATAGTAATATGGCATCACTACATGACTGATAGGACCCTCTAGCAGCTTGCGTTGTTGTGAGTGTCTCATCTAGTGTCGAGTATCTGGCCATTCTGTCATCTGATAGTATGGTCTCCATATCACATCAATACCTTGTATACGGTCAAAGCATACCATCCAAAAGAGGATATCCCTATACTTCCAGACATCTGCTAGTGGATAGGCAAAAGCTCTTAGTGTGCTCACATCTACCATCACCGGAACACCCTGTGGTTGTGTACATGTGTAATGCTCAAACATCCAAACCTGTAGCAAGGTGCATACTGCAAGACTCTCCCGCTGGAATCTCACTAACTGACACAACTCATGCTAGAGATGGGCTAACATGCTACGACCCCATGAGAAAATAATCTGGTCACTCTCCATCCTGCGTATGAGATGGGTGAATGGTGCTAAGAAGATTGTACCCTTTGCGTTGGGTACTACAACCAAAGAGAGTATACATAGCATCACTCTCTGTACCAAAGGTGTCAGTCCTGCTAGTATGGCTAAGAGAGTGATCTGATTGGGTCCTCATATGTGGTACTCCTCCCAAAAAATACTCCCCATCTAAAAAAACATTGGTAGGACCCCGTTGCACTCTCGGTCTGACAGGCTCGCCTTAGACTGGAAGTCGTAGGATCCTATATACATCCTCTAGTGTGACTGTGATCTCTCCTAATGGAAGATGGAAGGAACATGTGTCCTTATCCCACCTCTCTATCATGGATGATATCATAGATTGGTGGAACCTCATCTATGGTAGGACTTCTACCCAGTACAATCCCACATCTCTCAATAGTTGTATCTCATCCTGCTGTAACTCGGACAAGTTCTCTTTGACAATCAGTAATAGCCCTCCGAAGGGGTTCTCTCAGAGACGGACAAGATCTTGTCAGCACAAATAGCATCATATCAGTACTCTATCACCAGACAACTATAATACCCACTTGAGCAGGTCAAGGTTGACCTTTTTGGTTCAAGGTTGACCTTTTCGGGTCAAGGTCAACCTTTTTGGGTTAGGGTCAACCTTTTTGGGTCAGGGTCAACCTTATCCCTAGAAAGGATGAGACCTTCCCAGTTAGGGTCGACCTTAAAGGGTCAAGGTCGACATAACTGGGTCAGGGTCAACCTTTTTGGGTCAAGGTCTCCCTTACCTATGAAAACATGAATTTTCCAATCACAAATATCAAAACAAGGAACTTACCTCTGGAAGTGGTTGTCCGCTGGCCAGGCGCTCTCTCAGGACCTCCATGCGACTCGCTTGAAGTTCTTCTCTCTTCAGCATTCTGTTTATTTTTCTAAACTCTAAAAATGGTAAGAATGAGAAGGTAAGTATTTCTTTATATTATTTATAGCTACAAATTAGGGTTTTATTAGGGTTTCATTTGAATTTTCCTAGGTTAAATTTGAATTTCCTTTTATATGCATTTAGATAGACAATCACTCTTTTCATTATAACTTGAGTTCGGTGGCTCTGTTTTTAGTGTTGTTAGTGGCATTGGAATCTTGATTCAGATACCTAATCTCTTAAATAAGTTTAGGAAGGTTTGGAATATTTCTAACTAGTTTAGGAAAGGACTTTTAAATAAACTGCATATATCCAGTGTATAGATCTAACCTTATCACCATGTTTCACCTTTCAGAATTAGTAAGCCAAAATAGGGGGACATAAGGGGCTCTATACACTTCTCAAATTCATCCTAGTAAGGCTTAGGTTCTCTATGGATTTTCATTAACCTTTTGTGCTGCAGGTTGCGGGTACTAACGGTTTCTTGTAGGATCTCCATGTTGAGGACTTGGCTATATCCTTTTTACTTTATGATGTTTTCTTACTTTAGCTTGCATATTCACGTAGTGTCATATCTAAGAAAAAGTGGGGGCTAAATGTATCATCTTAAAATGGAAGCACTTCCATTTTGGTAGGTTTAGCACCCTCATTTAGTACACTTGCATATTAGATCTACATTTTAGGATGCATCTGCACTTAATTCTCCATTTCTAGATGAAACTAGGGTTAGGATCATATGGATCCTCCTTAATTTCCTTATTTGTGGCTTTATTTTTAGGTAGAACCTATTTATTGGCTATCCTAATCCTCATAATTTCCTCCTCTATGGCCTTTGTGCCTCTTCTCAGCACTCTGGTGTGTTTACTCACCTTCCTAGGTCCCCAACTGACCTGGGAATCTTGCAGATTTCTCAAGGTGACCTGCCTAAAACCTCAGGTTAGGGTTGAATTCAATTTTGACCTAGGTCAAAATTGAGGTCAACCTTGACCTAGGTTAAGGTCGAGGTTAATTTTGACCTCTGTCAGGTTTTGGTTCCCACTTTTAGATCTGAAGCTTATCGAGGTTCTAAACTTAAAAATAGGTCCCCGAGTCTGGACGCGGAAGTGTTTTCTCTGATATTTGAATTAATACATCCCCTCCTTGGTTGGTGATTGTAATTGGACCATAATTCAAGGCGGAATTTTAATTTGGGTCCCTTGCATTGCCCTAGGAGGTCTATATTGAGATCTCTATATAAACACTCTCTTTTGCCTTCATTTCTTCATGAAACGAAATCATGAGATGACATTATGCAATTATGATTATGAAATGATGATGATGCAAAAAAGAAAGAGGATGATATAGAAGAACAAGATATGATGATGCCTTAAAACATACAAGTATTTTGAAGGAAATCTATTATGGATCTTCTTTGGAGCAAGAAAGAGTTCTTCCTTCCTTCCTTCTTCTCGGATCTACCATTTTCAACACTCAACCATTCAAAAGATACTATCATGGGGTAGCAACTATGAATTGTGAGTTTGGTAGGAATACTTTATCCTTGGGGGCTTGGTATGCTTTCTTTATCATATTCAAATCTATGCATTGCTTTCTCATTTTCAATTCATGTTAGGGTTTTAATCTAGAGGATTAGATCTTGGTATTACACATTCAAAGCTCTTTCTAAGAGAAACACACACACATAAATTTTACTATATTTAGCTACTTGTGGAGGTGGAAACCACCAAAATAGGGGTTTGACTAAGGCAAAGCCCTATATAGCCACCCCAAAACCCCTTTTTCAGATATTTGCAGGTGTTGTTTTGGGAGTTGTAGGTCAGAATCGGACATTCTATTATGGGTCAAAATCGACATTCTATTCTGGGTCAAAATCAGAGGTCAATTCTATCCTAGATCATAATCAAAAATTTTGGGTCAATGGTGACATTGACTTGAGGGTCAAAATTGGAACTAAACCAGATTGGAAAAGATTTATAGGTTTTGTCCGTCTCTGCATTTCTATTCTAGAGTCGAGTGCAGATTTTCCAGAAACTCAACACAGGCATCAGAAAAATGGTATTTCTAGATCTTTTATGACGTGAGGTAGGTATTTTACTCCATTATTCTTTGCAATTATTTCCAATCTTTGCATTCCTTATCATAACAATTAAATTTAAATGGTTGAATATGGCATAGGGTCTCTTTTATATGCAAATTTCCATTGTTAAAACCCTATTTAAAAGATCATCCAAATTTACCCTTTACAGTTACTATTATGATATCCAAAATTAATGAGACGAGGGGGTGAATCGATAATCTACCAAATCAAACTTTTCATCAACCATTCAACTACTTGCATAAATAAACATTCTTTATATGAAAAACTAAACAATAAGAATAA
This sequence comes from Thuja plicata, assembly GCA_018584345.1. Lineage (NCBI taxonomy): Eukaryota > Viridiplantae > Streptophyta > Pinopsida > Cupressales > Cupressaceae > Thuja > Thuja plicata. Next base: position 1,116,072 of record MU223584.1, read on the forward strand.
GCATCCATAATCATGCAACACAATGACACCACTATTTTTATCGTGGAAACCCAACTGGGAAAAACCACGTGTGGGGATGGCACCAAATAAAATCTACACTCTTCTAAAGTACGCTCGGTTAAGAGCTTTGCCCCATTATAAGCTTACAAAATGCCCAGTTAAGAGCAAGACCCTGTTAGGAGTCACCCAGTCAAGGGATTTACCTCTAGCCCTGTTAGGATTAACATGGTTAAAGGATTATAAACCCTAATTAAAGATTCACCTGGTTAAAGGATTTACAATTCAAACCCGTTAGGATCTACTCGGTTGAGGGATTTATCTTGATGAAGCTATTAGGAATCAATGAGTAAATGATTTGAGAAAATAACACTTCTCCTCTGCTTATACAGATCTAGTTCAAGCTCTATCTTTTCTTCACATGCAGACTCTTCAAACCCTATGATCACACCTCTGCAATCATGATCTATCTCCTCCACACACCTTGTATATTTCATCATTTTATATTATATACCATACAAGTTCATTAGGGCAATTAACCACCTTACAAAATGTTTTACAATATTTTCCACTCAATTAATAAAACCTAAAATGTGTTAACAACCTATAATACATGCAAATAACCTTAAATCGACCACCAAATTCATCACACATTGATTTGACAGAGAAAAGTCAAACCACATTACATTTTCCAATGTTCTTGCACAACTAAAATAACTTCGATCATAATGATCACATACATGTCAACTCTTCAATCTTCGTCGATCAAAAACATCACCATGATCCCTGGAGCATATAAAAATTTACTGCAACATCATACATCATCACCAATCATGGATCTGACTAACTATTATTGGCTGTTCTAATAACTGCATTAACTATTTGTTGAACAACATTCTGTCATTTGAAAATTTGTCTTCCAGTCACCAAAACATAATGCAATCGCCACAACAACCTCATGACATATCCAAGATAATCATATCATGACCACAAAATTTGAATCCACACCTAGTTGACACAATCATCAAATAATTCTTCATGTGCTACATCATGTTCTTCCTGCTAACCTATCAATATTTGATCAATCATAATTCACACAATATATAAGATAAGTCTGTGCGGTTATAGATACATCATCTAGAGACATCACTTAGTCTTCTGTTACAATCGTATACTCTAATTCTTACCACATCTCTGGATTTGGCCTCTTAAACCACATCAACATAACATGTACACCATCAACCAACAAAAACTGAGTTGACATCAATGACAACAACACAATTGATCAACCTATCATCAGATTTACATCAAACTCAAACCCAACTTAACTCTTCATCAATTATGCCAGCAAAAGCACTATATAAGCTCATCTCTATGATGTAATTAGGGTGGGACTCTTTATGCAATAAAGCTATATGTTGGTGGTGCTTCATTATTGATATGAATTTTTTGTTATCTATGTGAAACTTATGAATGTGTGAATACTTGTTCATTTATTTCAAAGAGCCAACTGCATTTTATTGTGAATGAATTTGCAATCAATTAGTTTAGAGTTCATCATTATTGTTTCATCTTGGTGTGGCGAATGATTGAAAAGATCTATTCTATTGGTTTGACGATATATTTGTCTCATGTGTGTGTACGATTGGTGGCTTCACGATTTGATGAATTTTGATAAATCTTGCATCTGGGAAAAGTTTCTTTGAAAGATTTCATCTTCTTAATATGGAATTGTGAGTTCATCTGATTCATATTTTTTGGGTTTCCATTTTTTCATCATTTAATTTTCAAGCTTGATTCCATGATGGTTTATGTCCTTTAAATTTCATTTCCAACAAATTTGCTTAAATTCCTTGTTACCCAAACTTTTGATATTTTTTGGAAATTGATTAAGATAGGGAATCATTGTAGGATTTAAAGTTAGATTTGCATCAATAGGAGTTTGCACACATTGAAAATTGAAAGAATACAAAAATAAGTGCTAAAGTTTGTCTTGCAACCTGAAGTTTTAATCATCCCAACAAAGGCCTCCTTGTGAACATTCACATTTATCTTCAATTGAGCTTTCTAAGCAGTTGTACCATGAACACGGAGAACCTTGGGAGTAACTTCATTATTCTTTCAAGAGGGGAATTTGCATCGCTTATTCCTAATTGTTTCTTTGTGTAAAAATGACGCTCAACATGTACAACCTTGATTTTTATGTTCCAAGCCTTGTATTTTAGCCATATGTTGGTGTCGACAAGCCTACCCAGTTATTGGATTAAGAAAACCTCATTCTGAAGGGATTTTAAACCTTTGTGTGCTTTGCAAGGTAGAGTGGCACATATGTTCATTCTTTTGGTGCATATATAGTTTCTTTTTGCACATATGCATATTTTAGAAGTGTATTTATTGAATCTTCTAGCACATATGCATTCTATTTTAGCATATTTGTTTAACTGGATTAACACATTTGTGATATATGCTAGTTATTGAGGGTTTGTGCAAAAAATGATTTTATTTTGGATTCCTAGTGTTCTCGAGATGGTTTTTAAGTATTTACACTTTGTTTTCTGACTCAATAGGGTATAATTATGATCACCTTTCTATTTGGGCTTAAAATGAACCTTGTTTTGGATTGCACTAAGGATGAACTTATCTCCTTAATTGGAGGCCATTGATGATGGTACAATCTTATCCTGTGGGGTTCATGGACATAGTCTGAACTCCCATTTTGTGGCTTGAATGTGTTTTTTTTTCTTTCAAAGTGATCGAGGTTGACATGGAACCCTTGCAAGTGCTTAAAGTCTTCTACCTGTAAAGGATCGCTTGATGGATTATTCTATATTCCTTATTGCTTATGCAATGTTTTTATGGTGATGAACTTATATTTATGATTTTGTATCTTTACTTTAAAAAAATAATTGTTTAGAGTATATTCAATTATGTATTCCAAGGGTTCCTTAGTGGGGAATTACAGCTTGAGAGGAGAGAAAATTTAGACAAGGGAGGAAAGGTTTAAGGTACAACTCAAATCAACTCACAATTAAAAGCAAGAAAGGTGAAAAAAATGGTTGAAACTAAATATTTAATACAACCTCCAAACATGTCAAGGTCGCCCCTTTTGCCAATGCAATTCACTTGGGCAACCCTATAACTTAACCCAAGTTTCTCAAGTGACCCTAATTGTAGTTTGAAAAAGGGTTTTCAGATGGTGTGAAGACTCAAAATTTAAGCTAGATGTTAGAGGAGTTAGAAAAGAGGCCATGAAGGACATTGGAAGCACAAAAATATTGGCAACGAATTGGACATGTTGAGAAGAGATATTTTTCATGCTACAAGGGTGAAGAGTAGGGTTGCCTTGTTGGCATAAATTATTTTAGACACTTAGAACATCAATTAGCCAAAAATTGGATTGGAATTTAAAAAATAAAAGGGATGAGTTTGCAACCACAAAATGACCTTGGATAATAAACCAATCAAATCTAGGTGGCTATAACTCTATGGATGTAGGTGCATATACGAATGTGATAAATGTATAGTTAGAATGAATGCATATGACTATATGTATAAAACTAATATTAATGCTAAATGTATGGGGATGTAAGACTAGGGGAATGAAACCAACTTCATAGAATATTGCATAATTTATCAATACATGGATCTATCAATTCAATTTATCGAAAAATAAATAAAAGATAAAAATGATATAAATATGCAAATCTCACCATTATTTAGTAAGTTAATAGTTACTAAGGGGAACGCCTAATCTATTAATAACAAAAAGTTTACATTCGTTGAACAATCTTATGGAGTCCACCTGAGATGCTCCAACCACTCATCCCTTTGACTCTATCAAAGAAAAATAGGAGATTAGAGAGAGAGAGAGAGAGAGTATAACAAAATAATCATCAAAAAGAAAAAAGGTGACAAACCATGATCTTTTGAGCAACCCTATAGAGATTACATATAGTATTTTCCAAAAAAACATACTGTGTGGAGAATAAACAAAAATATTAATTACTATTATGTCACTGTAATTCTCCTTCATTCCTCCTTGCTAAGGCTTTGGCTTTACTCAAAGAACCAGGGTCAATCCACATGAGAAGCTGATTCCACACTGTTACACAAAAAATCCTCAACTATGTCTAACACCATTTCTCTCTTGATTACCCCACTCATTTCAGATTCATCCTCATCTTCACTATCAAGGCCTTCACTTCATAGATAATTCTTTATCCGTCCTTTCCCCTCATTAAGCATGACCCCAAAAATCTTCTTCGTAAATACAACTTTTTTGGCAATTATAGATTTTCTTTCTTCAAATAACATTGGTTCCAATGTAGCGTTTAAGGGGAATTCCATGTCCCTCCCTCAACAAAAAAATAACATAGTCAACATGTGAAAGAGTAATCCACCTATTGATGTACAATTAATATTTTCTAGAACATCCCTAATTTCTCTAAAAAATTGGCCCTTAAACACTTTTTCACACAAAATCCCTAGCCCCCTCCTTCGATGCCCCCATTTCTAAGAGGATGACTTAAAACATTGTAGCCACATCCGAATTCACATGATGCCAATGAAACTCTCAAATGAACTCTTCCCCTAAAATGGTGGCCACCACATTGACAACCAAACAATGACCAAAGATGAGGATGACTTTAAGTCCCCTCTTAGAAATTTCTCTAATGAACAACATTTAACAACTTTTTGACAAAAGTCAAATGGGTGTATCCATATGGAAAGAGTAAACTCCAACTCAAGGCACCGTCTACTATGTGAGTCACCACTAACCAATCGGGTGTTAAGTAACCTCTCATAACATGTCATAATCAAAATTTGTGTATCTACCACAACAACCTAGGAATGATGGTAGTGGAATCCTTCCATACACTTCAAATCCTCACAAATTTGCAGGAGCACTAGGATATTAACATCCCGTGATAAAAAAAAATACACATGCCAATGTACGTAGCTCAATTTTTGATGCAACAGCGGTAGTAAAGGATGAGACATAATCTTATTCCCTCGAGTAACATACTAGTAACTAATTATTACTGCCAAATTATCATATCCGATACCAATTTGGTATTGCCTTCTAAACACCTGCAACCTTTGCTAATAATAAATTTGAACATCGACAAGACTAGATAGCCAACTCTTTGATGTCATCACTTAGTCATTAATTTTGTGTTCATTTTAATTTAAGTTGGCTAAAATATCCATTCCACCACATGTTTGACAATCACATCTGCCAACTCATTTCATTCCAAATAGACATGTAAGTTTGAAGTCAATAAGTTTATTAATGAGATCACATATAGGTTTTAGCCATCATCACAATTTTTGATTGGGGGCAGAGTTCAACTATATATCATTGATATAAATCAATGAATCACCCTAAAGATGAAGTCATCTCATTTTTAGTTCCATTCTATGTTCTAATCCAAGGACAACCCTAAATTTCACAATGTTGTTTGTGGTTTCTCTTAGGAATTGCAATTTTTTTGACATAATATTACCTTCATGATACCTTTCAATACATCCTTCTCTACTAGAATTAGGATTACCCTTTAATGTTCCATCAAAATTTACCTATATCCATCCTTACTTCAGAGCTTGCCATGTTATCCGACTATGAGAATTTTGAAGAAGAACATCCTTCCTGCTCCATTAATAGGAGAATATTCAAATTTCACCATTACATATTATACAATACATAATTATAAAAGATATAAATTACGAATAGAAACATATAAATAATTTCTAAACAAAATTATGAATGATGTTAGATGATAATAACTTGAATAAAAAAGTTTTTTTCTCATACCTAAAAATTATATTGATATTATAAATTTTGTATGAGTTATTATTGACTTTCTCATGGAAGTTTTAAACAATTGTAAATGTCATTTAATAATTATCTCGTAGGATTCCCTTCGGGGATTGCTTGCAATCAAAAATTGACTCACGCTAGAAAATATCTTTTGGGAAATGGTTTTCAGTTAACGGTTTTTAGAAAAATGGTTTACAGTTCATGGTTTACGGTTTTCAAATTCGTTCTCCTCGATTGATTGTTGTCACAAACTTTTTCACGAGTCTGCCAAATGTCATAATGCCTGCCCTTTATACTATGACACCTTGGGAGAGAATACATGGCTATGAGCTTTAATTTATTCGTCCACGTCACTGCACAAAATTATGATCAAATAAATATATTTCACCCAAATCAACTTAAACGAGAAACAAATTATGTCTCCCCAAAATTGCTGCAAAATAGGATTTGTGAGTAGTCTATGACAGAACAAAAAAAAGGAATTCCACTTGAATTGGTCATGAAAAGGGGAGACTGTGATAAGCTTTTTCACCACTTTATATGGTGGAGAACCAGCTAAAAAATTCAGCATTAAATCGGAGGGGAAAAGCTTTGATTTGCAGGGATTGCTTAATCTATCGAATTATCAGGAGATCAGTTTGAAGGTAGATTCAAGATCACTTAGGAACTAGGTGAGATTCACCGTCTACCTAAAATTTTTGTTCGATTGAACAATTTTTTGGAAAAAGTTGTTCAGTATTGAGTATATGAGGTTTGGGATTTTTTTGGGATGATTTGTTACTTCGAGTACAGAATACTGTTGCGGTTCATTCAAATGAAACTTTTTTGACAAATAAAATTGTGGATTAGACTGTGTTATTGTACACATTTGTGTATTTGTAAACCAATCTGCTAATTAAATAGTGAAGTATGGTTGATTTTGTTTATTTTTTGATGAATTTACTACTTTTGAAAATTAAAAGTCGTTGTTTACTAAGTCAGTGGCTATACGTTTTGAGCATTTGCCTATGATAAATCGATTCAGTACCATTATATCCTTAAAAAAATTAATGTTTTGTAATTGTCATTGCAGTTAACTCTTCCATAATTACTATTTATTTGCGAATGGTTGAAATGTTTTTCTTTGTCGCACACACTAACAAATACTTCTTGGACAAGAATTAATATTTTGGTTAGTAAAAATGTTTTGCATACACAATTATTTTCCAATTTTATAATACTTGATAATATTTAAAAATTTTGTTTCCTAATCATTGGCTAGTTTACAATTTGTATATGTGGCTTTGAATTCAAAACATGTGAGAGGGAGGTAGTTCCAAAGTGTGTACATTGATGTGAAAAAATTAGTATTTGTTATAATGGGTGGTGTTATTGAGCCTGAAAGATCTTAAACCTTGATGTTTATTGGATCTACTTTTCATTTATTAAGAATAGATTAAAGCAGCAGTTGTAGGGAGATTGGTTTTGATTCAATTCATTTTTATAAAAAATTTGCTTTGGTAGGGTTTCATAATATTTTCCTGCAAATTCTACCCATTTTTCCTCATCGGCAAATTTGATCCAATGATCTGTCGACTTCGTCATGCAAAAACCTCATTGCAAACACAAATATGGAATTAACGGGCATCAGGGAGGCTATGTTTCAGCTTTGGTACGCTTGCTCCTAGAGGCACTAGAGATCAATGCACACGCTTTTCCCATAACTCCTTTGAAATGTCATAAGGTACTGGGGATCATATAATTGCTTAGCCTACTTCATAGAAATTCTTGATAAAAATAAAATTTGCATAGCCTATATAATAGAAATTCTCAATAAAAAGAAATCTTCCCACATGCCAAATTTTATAATATTATGCATCATCAGTATTGAAATAATATTTCTACCTAAATGAATGCCTGAGTTTCATAATGGATGTTACATCCCCAAATGGCATGCCCGAGTTTCATAATGGATGTTACATCCCCAAATGGTAGCATAGAATATTTAACATCTATTTTCAACTTCCAAGGGATGGACAAATTTAGTTTGAGTCTCCCTATGATAGTCTCCCCTTTCCTCTAAAAAAATGAAGTTTGGTTTGCCCAGACTATGATGACGACTTCCTGGCTATGAAATAATACCCCAGAATTTCAATTCCAGGTAATAAATAATTGTGTGTGAATGAAATACACCTTCATGAGATTAGTTTATTTATTAGAAATCCTATGGAATAATAATGATAATTTAAACTAAGAATTGCAAATAAATCAATAAGCATCCCATGGATCTCTATCTAAGCTTTTCTAGTAGAGCTCTCAGCCTTAATCTCTACTAGTGACAATCCTAGAATGAGAAAATGATAAAGATGTACCTAATATAGCTCTCAAATTCTCTCAATTGCTTCAATATTGAATTCAAATGCCCTCACAAATGCTATGAAAATGCTCAATTATGCTTTTATATACTCTCAATTGCTATGAAAATTGCTATAATATGGATGCTTTGCATTTGAATTTCTAGGATCCTCTTATGCTTGCAAAATGGCTTGTATTTATAGGATTTTCCAAAGTGTAGTAGGTAGATTCAAGTGATCATGATTAAGCCTTGGTTGAGTGAGAGGCTTTCAAATGGTTTAAGATGGGGGGATAATTTAAATGCTTGTCTCAAAGGTTGAGACAAAGGGATAAATTTGAGTGATTCGGATTGAAAGTTCAAAATGAGTGATTGAGATTGCAAATTTGGAGTGATCCATGTGCTTTGCTTTCCCAATTCTCATTAGTTCCTCAAATTCATGTTGAAAGATATTAGGATTTATTAAATTCAATCAATTAATTAATTTAGCCATGTAGGGGAATAGGTTGGATTTGATTTTTTATTTAAACTATACGATTAATTGATTAAAATCAATTATATGGTTTGATTAATCCCTTTAGGCTTGTATTTAATCATTCGATGTCATTTTTTAATTAATCCTTTGATTTAAATTGATTTTGTCCCAATTTGATTGATGAATATCCATTTATATTTGATTAAGTCCATTTTGATGAAATTTGGTACAATTTGCTGATATTTGTAGATTTACTTGATTAGAGAACACCTGCCCAATTTTAGGTATCTACAAATGCCCCTCTTTGAATTGATGTGTGAAGCGCATTAGTTAAAAGAAAATTGAATGTCCTGATCTTTGATTCAATGTCTGATTTATAACTGATTCGATGATTGATAACTTGATGTGTGATGCAAAAGTTGATTTGAAACCCTGATTTGAAGATTGATGCGACACCTTGATGCGAAATTGATTTTGATTGAAAAATGCCCCACTAATGATGTTTGAAATTTCAATGTCCCAGATTTAATTTGATGTTTAATTCAGATTTTATTTGATCATATGATTATGCCCCCTCAAAAATAAAAATAGATTGATGTCCCGCAACAAAAGATGATGATATTGATAAAGAATAGATCCAATATGTTTTCATTTCTGAAAACAATGATGATGATCCTGGCAACAAAACATGCCCCAGTGCGAAGAAAATGTAGATTAGGTCAAGTTGGGTAAAAAAACTCTCTAAAATTAGGTCAAATAGTATAAATAGGTTGAAAATTCTATTTTTACTATTCATTTTCACTTTTTACTATTGAGATTTTGCTCTGATTCTCTTAAGATATTCGACGAGGGTGGTCCCCATTCGAGAGCATCGGTTCAAGTGACGACACAGATATTAGAGACCAATAGACTATGGACCTCTGGTAAGTGGTTTTGAACCTCTTTATGCATTTATTGCTTGTGTACGGATGCATTTAATGCTTTTAATCACGCTTACTAGGCTATTTTAGGGCAATTTTAGGTAAAATGCCGCGTAGGATAGTTAAAATGCTGCCTAGGACTGCCAAATGTCACGTCTGTGTAGATAAATTACACCTATACACCTTTAAATTTTGCATATGGGTTAGGTTAAATCCTGCTTATGAGAGATAAAACACCGCTTATGAAACCCTAGGGCAAAATAAGGGTTTAAATACCGCCTAGGAGGATTGCAATGTCGCCTACAAAGGGAAAATGATGTGCATGATGTAAAGTACCACATCTGATCTGTCAAGTTATGTGTGTGATAAATGAAATAATTCTTAAGCATGAAATGACATGTACACTCTGTGAAGTGACACCTGCAAGAAAATTTTGAGGAAAACCTAATTTGAAAAAGAACAAACTGCTTTTGATTGAACGTCTCGATTACCAAATTAATTTCCAAGATAGATAAGTGTGTTTAGTAATGCTAACAAGTGTTTAGGATATTAGATCGATCACAAAAATGGATGTTTGATATGTCAATCTGGTTGGATGGAAAACTGATTGATAGGATATTTGATATATTGATCCCTTCTCAAAATCTAGAGTTAGGAACAATAGGTTGATGGACTCAAAAAGAGCAAAGGATTGATTTTATTGTTGTTGATTGACTTGAAATGATCTACTCATATGAAGATATTGATATGATTCACTTGATTGCAAAACAGGCACGATTACGTAAGTTGTTGGAATGGAGCCTTCCATCGTGGGTGCTTGATTTAGCGGGCGATCTGACTGGACCTGAGACACATGTAATTGAGCAGTGTGGTTTATACTTTCTTCTCAATATACCTTGGTTCCAATTGAACTAGGGATTACTCACAGCTATGGTAGAGCGTTGGCACTCTGACCATAATACCTTCTATCTACCCCTCGGCAAGATGTCGATTACTCCCGAGGATGTATATAGATAATTGCGCATCCCTACCTGAGGAGATAGGGTTTACTATGATCAGGTATAAGATGGTAGTGCTTGTAGAAGGGTCTTCACAGATCCTATGATTGGATATGATACCATTACATGGGCGTAGTTTGCATCATTCCCTACTTTGCCTACAGTGTTAGGTGCAGTGATCGACGGTTTACTTCTTCCTGATAGACGAGGTCACAGATTCACAGTTGGATGGGGTCGGATCCTGGAGGACTTACTTGCACATCCTCAAAGATTTGATTGGGGTTCTTGTGTGCTCACACAATTATATCATGATTTACATGAGGTAGTGTATCGAGAGAGCGCAACTATATCATTCGGTGCTATTTTGTTATAGTTATGGACCTAGGAGCACATCCCGATCACTAGACTGATTGCAACTCGAGTGTGGGGTCAAGGATGGATGTATACTTTCCTGTATAATGGCATGATTGTCCAGCATCATTTGGGCAAGGTTGCGTATTGGCATTGTATGATTGACGATATAAATTAGGTCACCTCGAGACCTTACCTTGGTTGTGAGGGATGGAGAGAGGATGATTATGAGCTTCCTGTGTGCATAAATGTTGTCACACTTCTATGAATCATTCCATTCAAGGTTGCTCAAGAATGAGGCATCAAATATCAATCCATAGCTCTCTAGTCATGGATGTGTAAAAATGTAAAATGAAGGCCCTCAGATTGACCTAGTTGTGTCTATTGCAAATACACCATGAAACGAGAGATTCGAATGCATGAAAATGAAATCTAATCCATATGATAACAATGCATCAAAGAAAAATTACTCTAAATGATAACAATGCATATTAGTCTATGAAAGGAAATATGAATGCAGATCTAATCTATGAAAATAAACATGATTATAATCTATATGAGGAGCCATGAATGCAAGAATAAAGAAAACAAGAAGAGAGCTTGAGTGCTCAAATTCTCCTACAAAATTGCTCTCCACACCTGCAGCATAACAATACTATGAAAACCTAATATGATTGATGAGAAGGAGAGGTCTCCTTTTAAAGAAAAGTGAACGACTGAGATTAAGAGGCGAAAAATCAAAGGCTACGATTAAGAGGCAAAAACCCACCACTTAGAAAGATGTGAAGAAAAAGGGATTTTTATTTAATTCATTTCCTTTTTCAACAAATAAAGTGCTTTAAGTGGGGATTTTTATTTA
>MU223584.1:1127874-1159389 GCA_018584345.1 Thuja plicata
AATTGAATTTAATTAAATAAGAGGAATTTTATTTAATTAAAAGGGAGGTTAAATCTTTTAATTAAATAAGAGGAATTTTATTTAATTAAAAGAGAGATTAAATCTTTTAATTAAATAAAAAATGGTCAAACCTTAGGAAATATTGAAATAATTGAATTAATTACAATTTGATCAAGGAAATTGATTTGAATTGAAAATATTCCAAAGCATTGATTCAGAAATTTGATAAATTTATAAAATAATAAATGGGGCCCAAAGTCTAGGCGACCATTTTAGGGTGCATACACTTCCCTATATGTTTTCTCCTCATTGGATGATTGGTCGATCACCTCTTGTGATTGAGATATTTTTCTTTATGAGAGTGTTACACCAGTATGGCAGAGTACAGGATATGTCACAGGGTATGGCCTTGTATGCACATGTATAGATAGAGCGATCCATTTGGGGAGCTTAGGTTGACTATGAGCTCACTTGTACTACGATTGACAGATTAGGATTCATCTGATGGGACATGTTGTTGATGCTGGAGTGTCTACTAAGTATCGAGAGTGGTTTTTCAGGCACAGATTCATGAGATATACTGATCCGATAGAGCCTATTCCTAGATGGAGGACGATAGAGAACGCTGAGAGTACAATGGGATCCGAGAGTTCCAAGAGCTCCTAGGATACAAAGAGCTCCTAGAGATTTGTACAGAGGACATATGGGACCTCGGATGCAGGGTAGACATGTCAGGGCTAGGGGTGGTGGATATGCTCCTAGGAATATATAGGTGGTTCCTCCTATACTAGTTGTAGCATGGGGACAATAGAGACAGAGGGATGGTAGACATGCACAACTTAATCAGGCGAGATAGGTTTCTAGGGCACAGGTATAGGTTCAGGAACAACAGGTACCATAGTAGGTTCCTCAGTAGGTTCCTATCATACAGTCATAGGTTAGTGCAGCTCCCACAGGTCTGGTATAGCCACCTCCACCTAGCAGAGTGGAGCAGGATATCTAGAGCCTATAGACAGGGTTCTCAGCTATGTCAGCTTAGGTTGCATAGTTTAGTGCCATGATGCATGGATTTATGAGCATGATAGAGAAGATTAGCCAGGGTGCATCGAGCAGTCAGGTTCCTCCTAGGCCCACAGATAGATCAGACAGGGGTCTAGATGGACCAGATGATATAGGTGCAGTAGATGGATCAGGTTTTGGGACTGGTGATGGATCAGGTGCCCCTACTGGGTCTTGATTGGATACAACTTTGATATTGATCCTCAGGATATGCAGTGATGTATCATATGATTGAGTTGCTCAGGATTTTGATGATGTACCATTTTTGATGTTGTATCTTGATTTACAGATATTTATGGACCTTTTCGATGGACCTTTATTTATGATGCTCTTGGATTCTCTCATGATGTTGTTTTGATGTTGATGTGATATTTCTTCATATGCAGATCTATTTGATTTCTATGATGAATTTACTTTTATATGCTATGGATGCAGTTATCTTAGATATGACATAGATAGATGGATGCAAATGTGTATGCATCTACTTCTATATATTTTTTGAATATTTTTTGATTTTATATGATGTATGTAATGATTTATGCACTGCAATGACAAAATGAATGCAACTATCTTTTTGATGTATGCAACTTATATGAAATGCACTTTTAAATGGATGCAAAATGGATAATGATTAATGATTTTTGTGAGTTTTTTGTTTTTCTGTTGATATAAAAGATAATGAATAATGGTTAATGAATGTAATGAATGCAAAATAAAATCTCGTATCATTGATTTAAAAAAAGATAATTTATAATTGAACCCCCAAAATTGATTTAACCCCTTTGAACTTGAAAAATCCTTTAAACATGCAATTAATCTAACATGAAAATGTTATGCAATGCAACTAACTTTCAATAGTTTTTTGCTAAAGAAATGCAATAGAGATATATTTTCATCATTGAGCATTGTAGAACTAGGAGCAAGTACAACCAACACTGACCACATCATGACGATATAAATACCTCTTTTATCACTTTGGTAACCATTGGGAAACTAGTACAACCCTCACTATTTGAATAATCAATTATGGGAGTATGAATACTGGTTTCATCAGATTCAATATTGCAAGTGGATTTTGGTATTAAGATATAGAAGATCTAAATAGCCAAGGTATTCATTTGCGTAAACAAACAAAGGTTAACTCTCCTTCCTATATAAAATTCCTCAATGTTTCTTTGATGACCACATCCTTAGAAAAATTCACACAATTTGGTGGATCTTCCTCAAAACAGTCACTCAAAGTCAAGAAAATATCATGTCTCCATAATTGCCAATCTAGTCAAAACATCATCGATTAGCAAAAAAGACATGACAAAATACAATGAATATCATCAAAAGATTAAAGTGTTTTGTATTGTATCGAGATTTTCAATAGAATTTCCAAACATTATGATCATTTAGGTTATTTCAATTTTTAATCCCAAATAATAAAGTCATGAAGTTCAAGGATCAAGTTGCAAGATCAAATGCTTGAGTTTGAACAATGATATCCATCAAAGGTTCAACAATATCTCTCCTTTGAAGCTCTGAAAATTCCCTTTGATATGTGACCAAAAGTAGAACTTATTGAATCCGTTTGTATCAAAACTAATGTTTTTGCCCCCAAGTGATAAATGTGACCATGTGAATCTTGGGCAAATGAAACCTAGTATGTGACAATGCAACTCAAAGACTTTATTATGACTATGCACAAATGACGAATGCAATGAAGGATATACAAATGAGATGCTGAAAAGGTAATATGTACGAATGTAACTAGGAAAGACCTAGGGGATCAAAAAGTGTCTGATTGCCAGGTTTTCACCTTTTGAGGTTTATTATTTTTTCTCTTTTTTCGCTACCAAGGCTCCTATTGCTAGATTTTCACCAAGGTACTTTTTTCTTTTCTTTTTTATAAATTTTTGATATCGTCAAGGCGCCTATTTGCTAGGTTTTCACAAAGACAACCATTTTTTTATTTTTGAATGTTTTTGCTTTCTTCATGCTCAATTATCTTTTTTTTTATGCTTTTCCATTGTTTTTTAACTTTTGATCTTTCTCATTTTTGTTTTTGTTTTTTATTTTGAACTTTTCTCATGTACAAAGAATGATGTTGAAATCATCGGATGCACACTTGTCTAATACTCTTTCTTCCTATAATATTTTGTCTGATCAGGTAGGAAAACTCTTTAAATGGATGTTGTTAATAGGCTCTTGCAACTCATCACCCTCACAATTAGCTAGCTTGTAGGTCCCCATTCCAAAAGAGGAAGTAATTACAAAAGGTCCAAGCCAATTTGCCTCCCATTTTCCTTTATTTTCTCTGTCTAGGTTTGATATGCTTGTTGTAATTCCTTGATATTTTATTTTGATACACCTTCAAATGCTCATAATCTTGTGTTTGATGTTCCTCCAACAATTCCAATTATTGAAGTCGGGTGACCCTATAATCCTCATCAGTGATTAAACCATGTAATGAAACTCTTAGGGATGGGATTTCAACCTCCAAAGGGAGAAAAACTTCTGCCCCATAAACTAAGTAAAATGGTGTAGCTCCTATTGGTGTTCGAATGCTAGTTCTGTAGGCCCACAATGCCAGGTTTATCTAAATGTGCCAATCTCTTCCTGATTTGTCAACCGATCTCTTCAATATTTTAAGGATATTCTTATTTGTAGATTCGGATTGTCCATTACCTTGAGGAGAGTAAATGGAGGAAGAATTTCGTGTTGTATGAAAATTTTCACATAGCTCATCCACATCTTTATTCTTGAATTGTTTTATGTTATCCGTGATGATGGTATGAGGAATACCATTGTAACATCTAAAATGAGGTTACCAAAGTGTAACATAAGAGATATTACATTTAAGAATATGTTATGGGGGTAAATAAGATGCTCTCCTTCTATCCTTAGATATGAAAATGAAAGATCCAAGTTGATTATCCCAAAAGGAAGGATCAATGCATAAATGAATCAATCATTTGGAAATAAGAATAAGGAAGGAAGATCTTAAGTACCCGATTTGATTTGTTGATTTGAATGTAAAATAGATTTAGATAGATTGATAACCTAAATTGAATTGAATAGGAGAAATTCACTAACCTTGAAATATTGTAGATCTGAAGAATGTTGTTTTCTGAAGCCTGTGTTGAGTTTCTGGAAAATTCGAGACTAGATCTAGAATAGAAACGTAGAAATGGACAAAACCCATAAATCTTTTTCTGTTCTGAGATAGTTCTAATTTGTATGGGATCAATTCAATGTCACCATTTGCCAAAATTTTCGATTGCACCCTAGGTCACAATTGACCTAAAAAGTCTCAGACTAAAATTATGTTTTCGGATTGCGAAAGTTTGCCGAAAAGGTATCCGAATCTCCGTCCTGATCTGTTGTTCTGAACCTATACCTGCAAGAAAAATGGTTTGTTTGTTGGGGGGAGGGGTTTGCCTTAGTCAAACCCCAATTTAGGAATTAAACTTGAAATCAATAATCAAAATAAAGAATGCTTTCAAGTAGTAGAAGTAAATCTAATAATGAAGCTATGATATTCAATTGATATGCAATTGTATTTTGAATGTAAGAAAGTATGTAAATATGAAAGCTTGGACACAATTAGAAACCATAAACCTCCATTATTATATGCTTGGAATCCACCTTGAAGGGAGAATGAATGAGTGTTTGAGGATGCACAAAGGATCTTGAAGGAAGATCACACCACCATGATGGATAGATCTAGGGCTTGAATGATGAATCTTGAATGTTTGAACCAAATCCCTTCAAAGGCTTGAAATCTTGAATCCTTGATCTTCAATGGAGAACTTGAATGCTTGAGAGGAAGACTTGAAAACTTTAAAATCTTGAAACATGTAGAACAATGGATGCTTGAACTTTTTGCTTGATGAATTATTTAGAGGCACTTGATCATACTTCTTTGGTTCTTCACTTAGAGAGACTTAGAGAAAGTGAGAGGAGAAAGATTCCTTTTATATGAAAATAGGGCACAATCTTCTAGAGAGGGAGACATAGGAGAATTAAATTCCAATTAAACCCATGCCCCTAGAAGATGACCTATATTAAATATAATTTAAGAATTGTCACTTCGGAACCCAAAATAGCCGACCTGGAAGCGGGAAATGAATTTTTTATGACCTCCGGCAGCAGACAGACTTCCAAATTTGAAAGGGGGACCTAGGTCAAGGTTGAGGTTGATCTTGACCCAGGGGGTCAAGACCCCTGGAAAACATGCCAGTTGGGATGGAAGGTGCCCGGAGATTCCCAATCAAGGTCCTAAACAGGCAGAGGAGTGAGAGAGGATGCAGAAATGAGGGGATAATGTGATGGTGGTAAAAAAACCCCCCTAGGGAGGGCTAAAAGTTCTTAACATGGAAGTGCTTCCATTTTAGGATGATACATTAAGCCCCCACTTTAGTGGGAGTATGGAAATCGAACATTATCGTGGTAAAATTAGAAGAAAAACTTTGGTGGATCGCAACGAGGTAGAACATCACTAAGTTAAGGACATGAGCCCCCATACCAAGGATTCTAACTCAACATACATGCTTAAAGATATGGAAGTAAAGAGAAATTAATCATAGAAAACATACATGATTACATAAGCAAGACAAGAGAAACACTATAGATAACATAGCTTCATGATCTAATCCTACTAGAATGAAAGTGAAAGAGAGAAAAAGAGATAGTTATTACCTCTCCTAGTAAGATGCACACCTTACCATGAATCACCAAGGAGGGAGAGCCCAATAGGTTCACCCATAAACTATGCTTTATAATTGTTATGCATCTTCTGACGGCTTTTATGAAGTACCCATGGATCCATATCCTTATATCACCATGGAATACATTTGTAAAATGTGTATCTCTTCAGGATTTAGCAACTTATGTGCATTATCTTCCAAGTATTTAGCATATTAAATTGTAATTGAATGTGTATCTCTTCATGATTTAGCAACGTATGTGCGTTACCTTTAGAGGATTTAGCAAAAAACATAACAATGTGTGTCTCTTCAGGATTTAGCAACTTATGTGTGTTACCTTCTAAGGATTTAGCATATTGAATTGTAGTTGAATGCTTATATCTTCAGGATTTAGCAACTTATGTATGTTACCTTAAGAGGATTTGGCATGCTGCAAAATAAAAGGTTACAACAAAAATGTAATAATATAGAATGAGGGAGGCCGTATATATGCCCCCCTCCTTGAGATGGCAAAAAACATACTATTTTGACATGTTAAGGAAAGAAATGAACAAGGATAAAGCCTTCTTCAACATCAAGAAAATATCCATAGACAACACCCAGTCTAGGCCAAGAAGGTCATAGCTCCTATGAGGCCATGGAAGGGATGAATGCAAAGAGATATCATGCAAGAAGTGAAAAAGTAACCCTTGTGAGGGATAGCACAGTATTTAGTTTCCAAGGTGAGATATTTATCAACCATGGAACCTAATGTTAAACAATGAAATAGGTTATGATCAAGGACATAGATCCTCAATTTAAACCAAAATTTTCATGTATGATTGGATATTGCATAATAGATAGATACTACTTAACCAAGGGAAAAGTGAATCCCAGAAAGACAAAAAAGAAGGAGATGGCCTCCTTGGCCCCAAGCATAGGAACAAGGATGAAAGGGGACCTATTATATCGCTCACAACACTATGCAAGACAACGAGCCCCCAAAGATTAGGCTAACATTGTTTACATAATGAAGAGTTCCATAATAGGAACATAAATGTTATTTAGAGAAAATAGGATTGAAATACAACTCATTGCCACATGATATATAAATAATTTTACTATCAATGAGCTGCGTAATCTTATAATGTAAAGCTTAACATTCATTAGTAGAGTGATCAAGAAACCTATGATAGAAACAAAAAGGAAGAATCTTCAAGTGTAGACTACGTTTCTTTTTGTTTTTAGGTCTAGAAATCATCTTAGCACGAAGGAGTTTAGGCAGAACAACCTCTTGGTCAAATTCCTTCATAGGGTCATCATGTTTTGAAGTGTCATTTGAGATGTTGGTAACATTGCTATATTGTTGAGGATTAAATCCCAATCCATGAGAATTCTCATGCCCCCCGTTCTATAAGGGCATTTGAATTCCCTGATTATACTTAACACATCCTTGACTATGAAATCCTTGTTTAACTAGTAAATGATAACCAGGACCATAACAAGAAGTCAATTGAGCTTCAGTATTCACTATGTCATCATTAGTATGTTTGATAGATTCACAAGAAGTAAAAACAAAATACATCCTAGGAGAAGATGAGGTAGGCGCTTGATTTTCCATAGGATCATCACTAAGAGGGAGAGCATCATTTTCCGCTAATGCCTCATCACTAGAAGGAATCCCAATTAGAGGTAATGTATCAATAATGTTATCTTCTTTCTCTAAAATGTCTACATAAGGGGAGTGTGTTTTAGAACAAGAGTCGCCATCATATATGAATATGTCATCCATTAATAAATCACCCTCTTGTATCAAAGCATCTTCATAAGGAGGAGATAAATCAATGTCTTTATCCAAGGGTTCATCCCAAAAAGTAGAATCATCCATAATGGTTTCATGAGGAAGAGAGTAATCAACATCCAAATCCAAAGGTTCATCCCAAATAGGAGGATTATCATCCCTACCAATAAATCCATAAATCACTAAAGCTTGATCCTTAAAGGGGAAAGAAGGTAAATTATAGTCTAAAGTAGGCTCATAGAAAAGACATACATTAGGACAAGAATTAACATCAATCCTTAACTCCTTTCTATGGTGAAGGTCAATTGAAGAGGTTGTGGAGGGGGATAAAATAGGAATAGGATCCATGGATATCTCATTCGAACCATTTTAATTCTCACCTCCATGTACCTCATTAAGGGATCTATTCTCTTGTATAATAAAATATTCATCAAAGTATTCAAAACAAGAGTCATACATGTTGAACACACAATAAAATCACAAGCATGTAAATGTTTTTGTGTTTTTAAAGTTTTTTTTTTTTTTTTGTATTTTTTATTTTTTTTAATGTATTTTTGGAATATAAATGCAAGAGCATAAAAGAAAACCTACTTCTATATACATGCAATATTTAATATGAAATGTAAATTTAACACCAAAGAGAAAGAGTTGTCTATCGCGGGTTCACCAAAATGTAACATAAAAAATGAGGTCACCAAAGTGTAACATAAGAGATATTACATTTAATAATATGTTATGGGGGTAAATAAGATGCTCTCCTTCTATCTTTAGATATGAAAATGAAAGATCCAAGTTGATTAACCCAAAATGAAGGATCAATGCATAAATGAATCAATCATTTGGAAACAAGAATAAGGAAGGAAGATCTTAAGTACCCGGTTTGATTTGTTGATTTAAATGTAAAATAGATTTAGATAGATTGATAACCTAAATTAAATTGAATAGGAGAAATGCACTAACCTTGAAATATTTCAGATCTGAAGAATGCTATTTTCTGAAGCCTGTGTTGAGTTTCTAGAAAATCTGAGACCAAATCTGGAATAGAAACGCAGACACAGACAAAACCAAGAAATCTTTTTTTGTTCTAAGACAATTCTAATTTGTAGCCTCAAGTCAATGTCACCATTTGCCAGAATTTCTGATTGTGCCCTAGGTCACAATCAACCTAGAAAGTATCAGACTAAAATTCTATTTTTGGATCCCAGAAGTTTGTCGAAAAGGGTATCCGAATCTCCATCCCGATCTACCATTTTGAACCTGTACCTACAAGAAAAATGGTTTGTTTGTTGGGGGAGGGGTTTGCCTTAGTCAAACCCTGATTTAGGAATTAACATTGAAATCAATAATTGAAATAAAGAATGCTTGCAAGTAGTAGAAGTAAATCTAATAACGAAGCTATGATATTCAATTGATATGCAATTGTATTTCGAATGTAAGAAAGTATGTAAATATGAAAGCTTGGACACAATTAGAAACCATAAAACTCCATGATTGTATGCTTGGAATCCACCTTGAAGGGAGAATGAATGAGTTTTTGAGGATGCACAAAGGATATTGAAGGAAGATCACACCACCATGATGGATAGATCTAGGGCTTGAATGATGAATCTTGAATGTTTGAACCAAATCCCTTCAAAGGCTTGAAAGCTTGAATCCTTGATCTTCAATGGAGAAATTGAATACTTGAGAGGAAGACTTGAACACTTTGAAATCTTGAAAACATGTAGAACAATGGATGCTTGAAATTTTTGCTTGATGAATTCTTTAGAGGCACTTGATCATACTTCCTTGGTTTTTCACTTAGAGAGACTTAGAGAAAGTGAGATGAGAAAGCTTCCTTTTATATGAAACTAGGGCACAATATTCTAGAGAGGCCGACATAGGAGAATTAAATTCCAATTAAACCCATGTCCCTAGAAGAGGACCTATATTAAATATAATTTAAGAATCATCATTTTGGAACCCAAAATAGCCGACCCAGAAGCGGGAAATGAATTTTTTATGACCCCCAGCAGCCGACAAATTTCCAAATTTGAAAGGGGGACCTAGGTCAAGGTTGAGGTTGTCCTTGACCTAGGTCAAGGTTGATTTCAAACTTGACCTAGGTCAAGGTTGAGGTTGACCTTGACCCAGGGGGTCAGGACCCCTAGAAAACATGCCAGTTGGGATGGAAGGTGCCCGGAGAGGCCCAATCAGGGTCCTAAATAGGCAGAGGAGTGAGAGAGGATGCATAAATGAGGGGATAATGTGATGGTGGTAAAAAACACCCCCTAAGGAGGGCTAACAGTTATTAACATGGAAGTGATTACATTTTAAGATGATACAACCATATCTACAAATGATGTGATTAAGGATAAACATAGAAATCTATTTTCCCATTGCAGTTGTCAAAGGTATGACCTCTACCCATTTGGTAAAATATTCTGTTGTCGTGATGATATATTTGTGACCATTGGAAGAAGGTGGATAAATCATTCCAATAAGATCAAATCCCCATTGGTAAAATAGCCATGGTGTGATAAATGGGTGCAACTCTTGTGCAGGTACATGGATCATGTCTCCATGGTATTAGCATTTTAAACATACTTTAACAAAGTGGCAAGCATATTTTTTTAAGGTTTTCCAAAAATACCCCATACGAAGGATTTTCTTGGCTAAATTCAACCCACTCAAATGTCACCCACATATACCCTCGTGAATGTCTTTTAAATCTAACTTTGATTCCTAGTCCTCTAGACACCTAAGAAGCATTCCTTCAACACCTTTGCGATATAATGTGTCTGATAAGATAGTGTAACAAGCTGCTTGGCATATAAAATGTCATTTTTGGGCACGGGTTTGATCTATAGGTAAAACTTGGTCTTTAAGATAGATATAAATGGGTATGTACCAAGGTGAGTCATGTCCATTGATAAGGCCAATTATTTGGGTTTCAGGTAGGTCAAAATTCGGTTTCACCAACTCTTCCACCAAGAATTCGTACCTCACATTTTGATTAGGCATTTGGAGTAAAGAAGCCAAAGTAGCCATAGCATCTACAACTCTATTCTTGTCCCTCAAAATTTTCTCAAATGTAATTAAGGCAAAGTATTTTTCCATTCATCTACCATCCTCTTATATGGCATCAATTTTTCATCCTTAGTTTGATATTCATCATTGATTTGATTGATGACTAATTGGGAATCTCCATAAACTTGCAGTTCTATGACATTCCATTCTAAAGCCATTTTAATGCCTATGACTAAAGCTTCATACTATGAAATATTATTTGTGCATGGGAAAAATAGTTTATAAGACTTAGGAACGGTGTATCCTTGAGGTGTAATCAATATAATTCCTGCTCCTGAACCATTCTGAGTGTAGGATCCATCGAAATATAATTTCCATGCTTTGGCTTCCACATTGACTATTTATGCATCTGGAAATTCCACTTGAATAGGATGAGTAGAGGCTAAAGGATTTTCATCCAATTGATCAACTGTGTCTTGGCCCTTAATAGCTTTTTGGTCCACATACTCAATGTCAAATTCACTAAGTACCATCACCCATTTAGCGATTCTTCCAATTAGGGTTGTTTTACTAAGAAAATACTTTAATGGATCAATCTCTGCAATCAAATTCACCTTATGCATCAACATGTAATGTCTTAGTTTTTGTGAGGCAAAAACCACCGCTAAACAATCTGTTTCCTTGAAGCTATAGTTCAACTCATACTTGATCAAGGTTCTACTTAAGTAGTAAATAGCTCTTTCTTTTCCTTCGTCATCCTCTTATGCCAACAAAACCTGTAAAGATCTCTTCATTGCTGAAATGTATAGTAGTAAAGGTTTTCCTTTGATGGGAGGCATCAAAATGGGTGGATTTACCAAGTATGTCTTCAATAAGGTGAAGGCTTGTTCACATTCATCATCCCATGTAAAAATGGTATCCTTATATAGCAATCTTGTAAAAGAGTGGCACTTTTTTTCCAATTGAGAAATAAACCTCCTAATAGATTGAAGTATTCCTTGAATTGACCTCATTTGACTAATGTTTTTGGGAGTTTCCATATCCATGATTGCTTGTACTTTTTCCTGATCCACTTCTATCCCTTTTGCTGAAACTATGTAGCCTAAGAGCTTGCCGGATTTAACCCTAAATGCACATTTCTTTGGATTTAATATTACTTTAAATTGCTCCAACCTTGTTAAAATCTTTTCTAAGATAGGGAGATGATCTTTTCTTTGATGTGACTTTGCTAAGATATCATCCACATAGTCTTCTAGGAAAGTATGCTTCATGTCATGGAATATAGTTGTCATTGCTCTTTGGTAAGTTGCTCCGACATTTTTGAGGCCGAAGGGCATAACATTCCCAAAAAAGGTTCCCTAAGGGCATGTGAAAGCATTATTTTCTTGATCCTTAGGTGCAATTTGAATCTGATTGTAGCCACTAAATCCATCCATTAATGAAAACATAGAATGTCTTGCCATCAAATCCACTATAGCATCAATGCTAGGTAATGGAAAATCATCCTTCGGGAAAGAAAGGTTAAGGTATCTAAAATCCATGCATATTCAAATGGATTTATCATGTTTAGTATCAGGTACAATATTGGAGATCCATTATGCATAAGCTATTACTCTTATGAAGCCAAACTTTAATAGTTTTTCCAACTCTGCCTTGACCAATAAAGCTACATGGGGATGTTTTTTTTCTCAACTTTTGCTTCACAGGTTTGATGTCGGGTATCACATTAAGGTGGTGCATTATGAAACTTGGTTCCAATCTTGGAATTTCTGCATATGACCATGCAAAGTTTATTTTCTTTGCTTGAAAGAATTCGATCAACTCCTTCCTTTTTGATGGGGTTAATGATGCTTCTAAGTGAATAAACTTTGGTTCCAATTCAGTTCCAATGTTGACCTTTTCCATTGGCTCAATGAGAATAGGAGATATCTCATCATCATTCTCTAGTAGGGTATCCAATCTCTCTTCCTTAGGTGCCACAATTGGGTTTTCACCTTTGGAAACATCTGATATTTTTACCTTTTTAGGGTCTAGCACTGCCACATGGTGGTTTTCACCACTAGACCTTTTCATTTTTTTACTTTTTTTTCTTTTTTCTTGTGGATTAAGAGATTTTACCCCTGCCTCTATCATCATGTTCAAATTGTATTCGTTGGTGGAAGAGGGCTCAACTGTGTTAAGGTATTGGGCCATAGCATTGTCATTGGGAAAATATAGTAGATCATTAGGTTCGGTTAAGTCCTAATAAATGAGTTTGGGATGTATGAGGGCTAAGGAATCATTAGGAAAGTTTTCATTTGAAGGATTCAAGGACATGAGTTCATTTGAAGGTTCATACATTGTATCATTTAGGTCAATAACATGTTCTTGCTCGAGGTGTCCATGGAAGTAGGATCAAAATTTTCTTCACTAAAATCCTCGTGGATTTCCATGGGAAAGAATGTGCGTGGATTAAATATAATGTTTAAATCACACCCCCACAAAGGTACCCAAGGTTCACCTATCCATTGAGTGTTCCTTGATGCTTGTCCTATATTGGACTCTTGAGGCTCATTTGATGCTTGTGTAGAATTTGAACCTTGATCCTCATTGTCTTGAATTTTGGACTTAGGAATAGGATCATAGGTATGAATAAAATCTACCTCTTTATCGTGACAAGAGTCTTCAGATAAGGTATCCCACACATATTCTCCAGAATCATCCTCACTCTCAGATTCTAACATGTGTACATGCTCATGAAAATCATGCATAGGACTTGAGCTTTCTCCTTTTTCTTGATACCCTATTCCGAATTTCTCATCCTTTGACCTCCAAGGAGGTTCAATAGGTTCTAGAAAGCCTCTATTTCTAATTCCTAAGGGTCCTCTTCCCTTGTATCCCATTTTTTTCATAATTTGAAATCCTTTTCCATATTGATCAATTTGGATATTGATATATTGTACTCTTTCAACGAGATTGTTTGAAGTATCCTCCTCTTTGTAGAGCCATTGTAAAAATTCATTATCCTCCTTTTCTAGGGTTGATTTATCACCCTCTCTTACAAAATGAGAGTTATATTTGTGAGGTGGATGAGCATTTGAAGGTTTCCCATGTGTCTTTGCTGAAGTTGGTAAATCAAATAGGGAAACAAAATATTCCCCTACTCCTTTGAAATTGATTCTACGTTGCTTTTCAAACTTATGCATCATCTCACTCATCTTTTGGTAGTGGTCCTTCTTATTTTGTTCTCTCTCATCCTTAGAAAGTCTCAAAATTTCTACCTTTGGTGTAGAATCTTTGACTGAATTATCATTATAACTTTGATCTTCACAAATCACTTTCTCCTTAACCTTAGTTGACTTAGTTGAGTTAGTTTGATTAGGACTTGAAGTGGATGTAAAATTTGATGTAGAAGTATGACCTTCCTCTTTAGTTTCTTCAATAATGACATTAGGAATGATTCCTTCCCTATTATGTGGAATAAATAGCTCATGAATAGGTTTCATTGTATTTCAATATTGAAAGGGATTAGAATCTTCTCCTATAGTTATTTCTTCACCCATGTACAAAAATTTAATACATTGATGATATGTCAAAAGCACCGCTTGCATCTCATGAATCCATGGCCTTCCCAATAAAATATTATAAGTTAACTTCATGTCAAGGAATTGACAAATGGTGTCTTTCTTGATAGGTCCAACTTCAATGGGTGGAACTATCATTCCTTTCAAAGATCTTTCATTCTCATGATAAGCCTTGATGGCAATTTGATTTTTAGGATCAATAGATGATTCAAACAACCCTAAAGATTTGACAAGATTCAAGGTGCAAATGTTGAGACCAGCTCCTCCATCAATGAGGACTCTCTTGACCATATGCCTTTTGATTAAGAATTCTATATGCAAGGGAAAATTTTGAGGATGAGTAATGGACATATCATCTTGTTCTAAAAATGAAAGGCAATGTGGTGCAACAAGATGTCCTGCCATGTGTTGAAACTTATCTTCCTCCAAGTTTATAGGAACATTATTTTGTAGTAGAGATTTTTCTAAGATCTCCTTGTGATTGGGAGAAAGTTTTAATAACTCCAAAATAGAAATGTGTGCTGGAGTCTTTTGCAATTGATCAACCAAACTATAAGGCTTTGTTGTAGTAGACATTTGTTTAGCCAAAGTAGTTGACTGTGTAGGACCAATGGGTTTAGGAGCACCCCCTTGTAGGGTAATCCTTGCTGCTTGCCCCCTAGTGATAGCATTAGAAGTCTCCTTTTTGGGTTGTTCCTTTATCACCACAACATTAACAACATTCTCATGTCTGGATAAGGTATTGATAGTATTGTCATAGTGATGAGCAAAACTGACATTGTTGTTACCATTAGAATTATTACCATGGTTGTTCGAATTTAATGACTCACCTTTCTCATGATTAAAGAAAGGTGTTTTAAAGGTCGTATGATCCTCATTATTTTGGGGCCCTTCCACTTTAATCACACCATTTTCAATCAGATCTTGCACCACATGTCTTAGGCGCATGCAATCATTTGTTTTGTGTCCTCAATTTCTATGGTATTCACAATGATTGGACTCACTCCACCAAGTAGGCTTCACTTGTGGGTCGTAGGGTTGAGCCCTAGGTAGGTTAATAATGTTATTTGCAATGAGGGTTCTTAATTCATTTTCAAGTGGTTCACCCAAGGGTGTGAACTTCCTTCTAGGTGATGGAGCAAAGAAGGGTTTAGGCTTATTGGCTTCTTGATTGTTCCCAAAGTTGTCATTATTGTTTAGAGGCACTTTGGGTGCTTGATTTTAATTATTAACTTGAGTATTTCTTCTTGTGAGGGTAAATGGAGTGGCCTTCAAATTATTTGCTTCCACAACTCCATCATTGACCACCCCTTTTTTATTATTCCTCATCCAAAATCAGTTATTGTTAGGAGGAGCCCTATTTTGATTTTTGTTGGAGGTATTGTTGTTAGCATTCTAATTATCCTTGTAAAGTTTGAGTTCTCCACTTTTGAATAATACCTCCTCTGTAGTAACTCTGTTCTTGATTAGGTCTTGGAAAGACCTAGGGCATTGCAACCTTAACCAATAATTCAATTCATTGTTCAAGCTATTAATGAAGATATCCATCTTCTCCTTTTCGGGCACACTTTGAGGGTATCTAGCAAATACTGCTCTCCACCTTTGTAGGAAAAGTAGGAATCCTTCCCCCTTGCGTTTCTTGGTATTACATAAATTAATCATCGTAACCTCAAGTTTGATATTATAAGAGTAATGAGTTACGAATTTGGAGGCCAATTCCACAAAAGTGAGGATGTCGAAGGGTAACTTCGAAAACCACTCCATTGCCATACCTCCTAAACTTCTTTGGAATAACCTCATTAAATATGTTGTGTCATGCATGAACTCCAAGCTCAATGTACAAAAATCCCTTAGATGATCTTGAGGATCCAATGCTCCTTCGTATTTATCATACTTAGGAAAAACAACATTGCTAGGAAATGGAACCATAATTAATGTTTTATCAAATGGAAATGGAAACAATGCTTCAACAGGGAAGGGTTTAGGATCTCCCATTTGTTTCATTGTATCCAATTGCATTTGGAATAATCTAAACTAATTGTTCATGATGTCAATAGGGTTAGCTTCGTCTTCTTTTTGCTTCAATTGATCAACATCATAATTGTGTGGGAGTATAGTCCCTGCTTGTGCTAGGTCTAGAAAATACTTTTCCCTATCTCTTTCCAACACTTTCTCCATGAGTTTGATGAAGAGTGGGCTTTGAACTACTTCATTAACCTTCTCTTCTGTAGCCTCTTTGTTATCAGGGTCAATATTTTTTCCATTGTTATTATCTACCCCTTGAATGTTAGGGTCAATTCCTCTTCCATCGGCCCCATTATTATTGACCTCACCATTTCCATTGTTATTGGTGTTATCTCTATTGGTATTGTTGATTAGGTCAGGATCCACCTTTCGAAATGGGAAAGCCATGTTCGATTCTACCTCTTTATTTGGTTGTTGAGGGGGTTGTTGTGAAGTAGAATTTTCACTAGGAAATGGAAACTCCTACCTTAGATAAGAATCGTTAGATAGCAGGGTAGATTTAATGTAATGTGATCGGGTGAAAGTTGACATGAGCACAAATTAGGAAGAACTTGGCTTTTTATCACCTCTCTGATCAATCCCTTAGCAATTTTGTGATTTGTCCAATAATGAGGGATTCAGATCAAACTGAACTTTTGAACAGGCAGAAGATCCAAAGGGTATCCAAAAATGTAATCAGATTATTTTCAACCCCTTAGGAAATGCCCCCTGTTTTCCCTTATTTGTTTCTGGGTGTCACTTTACTGCAGTTTAGGCGTGACTTCGCACTTTGTAGGCGGTAACTGGAAATTGTGTACGCGACACTCTACAGGTTGCAGGTGACATTTGGCCATTTGTAGGCGTCATTTAAAATTTTCCAGGTGTCACTTTCTAGTGACTTAGGCATGATTTCTATTTTTAGGCATGACAAAACTTGTTGTAGGTGTCGTTTAATTATCTGTACACGACACTTGGCTAATCCAGTTGATTTTCATAGTTTTTAGGGTTTTTAAAAATGTAAAGTATGTGATCAGATTTGTCAAATTGGATTCTTGTTTGAAAATTTAGACACAAACACAACACACACATCAAGTTTGCATCATAACCCTAAAACACACTAAGTGTATGTTCTTGGTCATTTTAACGGGTCTTGTACAAGAATATCTTCCAAACAATCTACCTAAAGTCAGATTTGGATTTTAAACAAATGGCTCTAAAAGGTAGCTTGCTAATTAACAAGGTTTTAGTTAACACCTCTGTTCTAAACTATGAAAAGTTTCTTATACCTCCTTTCGGGCTTTCCACACACACGAAAGTATGATTTTGCACAATCCCGAAGGACTACTAGAGGAAGTGAAGATACTTAACACAATTTAGTCACTGCAAACCATTAAGGGAGAGTACATTTTTTTTATAGTGGGTCGGATAGTCTCACGGCTAAAGTGAGTGTCTCCCACTTTGGGTCCTTCCCTCTCACTGTCCTCGTAAGGCAAATCTCGGGAGGTAGGCCCTTTAAGTCTCTAGCTAACTAGCATGTATATGAGAAAGCAATAATTGAACTAAGTTAAGTAAGTTTGGGAGTTTGATTCACTCAAAGAGTGAAGAGCATATCCCTATTACTTTCCTTAAATTCCAAACACTTTAAACACATTTGTTCATTTTCAACCTCTTGACAAGGAGGTTCTTAAAATTTGAAATATTTGGTTCAATTCCTCCCTTTCTTTCTACCACCCAAACACAACACTTTTGGCTTTTTGATCAACTTTTAAAAGTTGAGAGCATATGCCTAATGTTTTGTTTGGAATGGACAATAATAGGGTGTCCCTATTAAGCTATATATCAAAGAAATGCCATAATTTAAATAAAGTAAGCTTGATATGAAAAATACCTCTTTTCGATGCTAGCAAAGGCTAGGCACTTTTTTGAGGTTTTTATGCTTTTTGCTTGCACTCACCTAGTGGCGATCATTCCCTCTCCAGCTCCACCAGCAAGTTAGTCAACACAACCAAACAAAGTGAAGAAAAACTAAAATTGGAATTGAAAATGCAATCAAGTCTTTAGCAAAATTTGCAAAAAATAACTTAAGAACTTAATACACAAAATCAATTTAGAGATGGAAATTTTTTTCTTATAAGCACTATTGATTTTCACAAAATGCTCATACAATGCTTTCTCTTTTTCCAAATCTTCCAAATTAAAGCACTATGAATTTTCTTGGAGTGCTTGTTTTGAATTCTTACCTCCTTGCTTTCCCTTTTGATTCGCACCTCTGGTTTCTGCACCTTAAAGTGTCTGTTCATCTACAGAAAACACAAAAACAGAGAATTAATAATCTGATTTTAATGACCTGGAAGTAATAAAACACATAAAATAGCAGGCGACATTTAGCAACTTATAGGCGTTGCTTTGCAATAAGCTACATGACACTTTATAGTAGCTTAGGCGTTATTTTATACTCTGTTAAGTGACACTTTACAACTAACAGGCGGCAAAAGAAAACTACTAGGCGTTACAAAGCCGATTAAAGGTGGTAGACGAAAGATCAAAAGCGGTAGGATCAAGCTTGTAGGCGGTATTTGGCAACTTGCAGGTGTCACTTTACTGTCACAGGCGTGATTCTTCAGCTGGCAGGCATGACAAAATTAAGACAGAAGAAAGAAGGAAATTGTAGGCGACACTTCATTGCTAGCAGGTGTCATACTTTTGCTTGTACGCGACATTTGACCTGCAACCTACAAAATTAGCACAAAATGAAGGCAAAACACACAAAATTTAGAATAAAATGATGATTTGAGGCCTAAGGCCCCACGGTGGGCATCATTTGTGTATGAATGAAATACACCTTCATGAGATTAGTTTATTTATTAGCAATCCTATGGAATAATAATGACAATTTAAATTAAGACTTGCAAATAAATCAATAAGCATCCCACGGATCTCTATCTAAGCTTTACTAATAGAGCTCTCAACCTTAATCTCTACTAGTGATAATCCTAGAATGAGAAAATGATAAATATATGCCTAATCTAGCTCTCAAATTCTCTCAATTGCTTCAATAATGAATTCAAATGATCTCACAAATGCTATGAAAATGCTCAATTATGCTTTGATATGCTCTCAATTGCTATGAAAATGGCTATAATATGGATGCTTTGCATTCGAATTTCTAGGATCCTCTTATGCTTGCAAAATGGCTTGTATTTATAGGATTTTCTCAAGTGTAGGGGGTAGAGTCAATTGATCATGATTAAGCCTTGGTTGAGTGAGAGGCTTTCAAATGGTTTCAAATGGGGGGACAATTTAAATGCTTGTCTCAAAGGTTGAGACAAAGGGACAAATTGGAGTGATTAGGATTGAAAGTTCAAAATGAGTGATTGAGATTGCAAATTTGGAGTGATCCATGTGCTTTGCTTTCTCAATTCTCATTGGTTCCTCAAATTCATGTTGAAAGATATTAGGATTTATTAAATTCAATCAATTAATTAATTTAGCCATGTAGGGGAAAAGGTTAGATTTGATTTTTTATTTAAACTATACAATTTAATTGATTAAAATCAATTATATAGTTTGATTAATCCCTTTAGGCTTGTATTTAATCATTTGATGTCATTTTTTAATTAATCCTTTGATTTAAATTGATTTTGTCCCAATTTGATTGATAAATGTCCATTTACATTTGATTAAGTCCATTTTGATGAAATTTGGTACAATTTGCTGATATTTGTAGATTTACTTGATTAGAGAACACCTGCCCAAGTTTAGGTGTCTACAATAATACTCCAGCATTTCAATTCCACTGAATAAATCTTAAGCTAAAAAGTTCAGAGATTTGGTTAATAAAGTTTGCACTCCACCAGGAAAATTCAGTTTTGTTATTATAGTGAATTGTTGAGGTGGATACACCATAACAATGCATTTGCCCTCATCTTATTGACCTCTTAATTGATTTGGTATAAATTTGTCTCTAATGTAATAAAAATAATAATAATATATAGTTTGAATTTGTTTAGAAATGCTTCGTTATGTTGTAGTTAAAATGTAACAAATGAGTTTATCATGGATCTATTGGGGTTTTTGGTTTGTAGCTCGATTATGTTTTGTATCTACCCAATTAGTGGGTTTTTGAGCTATTGTAACATCATGTATGGATTTGAGGTTTTCATGAGGAAAACCAAATGTAAATAACTTTATATTTTCCTTGCATGTATATGACTATGATTCTGGGGTTTCTTCCTGATTCTTCCACGGATGAGTCCTTGAATCAGTTTATATTAATATAAATATGGTGGCTAGTCCACTTTGGCTTAAAATTTTTTTTTAACAATATTAAAGTTTTTTTAATGCTTTTAATTTCAAAAAATTATACTTAAAAATGTTTGGTGGAAATGGTTAGTTATGTTATAGTTAATTCATATAAATTGTTTAATGTAGATTGAAATTATATCTAATATATTTTATAAATTTTATAGTTTATTTATTTAATGTATATTATATTAAATTGTTTTGATTATTGAAGTTTAGGTAAATTTCAAGATTATTATTTCAAACCTATATGTGATATGCTTATGGCAAGTGAGAGAGTAAAAGTGTTCCCAAAATTTTCAAAATTTTAGAATCCAAAATGTCAAATGAAAATAAATGAAAATGAGATCATCAAAAATATTTTTCAATGCTATTTTAGGTTTCAAGAATTTTATAAAATAGGTGGCAATACTCTTTTTTCATCAAGGTGGAAGGAAATGTTACTAATATATTGAATATCTAATGACAAGTGAAAACATGATGCCATTTTAAACTCTAATTAACGGAAGTTATGAAGCTTTTTTTTTTTCCACACAATTGTTTGTCCGTAATCCATTTTTAAGCCGATAGGCTTTGTGTGGGAGCAAAGCTCCCAGAAATTACTTTTTTTCGCCGAGAAATTGTCAGCCCTTCTCTCGATTTTTTTTTCCGATAGACATTTTTTTCTTTCCCTTTTTGGTGATTTTTTGGTTGCCCTTATCTCAGTTTCTAAATCTCGCAACTATCTCTCAGTTTCTAATTCTGCCTGCTTTGTGTGGATTCTTAACTCCTAATCTTGTACATATTTTTTGACAGTATTTTGATGTAAAGATGCGCATATTTTAAAGAATGATATCACATTCTGGTAGGTTAAAAAGGTATTTTTCATTTCGTATTGTCCGAGAATTAATTTTGTATGTTACCCATGGAAGCTGACGATGTAAATATGCTAAAAACTAAGCATGGTTTCATCCTTACGATAACAAAAATGTAGATTGATTGATTATTGTGGGCATATGTGAAATCACTTTGAAGGGAAGTAGCTATGTGAAAAGTGAGGTATGATTTTCCCTTATGTTTCATTTAAGCATTTGAAGTTTGAAACTCTGCTAAAAAAATATAATAGTCTTAAAAGGATTGCAACATTGTGATCTCATCTTCCTGTGATTTTTGTAATAGTACAACTAGAGCATTCATTACAAGAAGCATGTTTTACCTTTGTGTGAATGCTTCCTTTTTCCAGTCAGAATGTACAGATTGGAGGAGTTTTGGGTTTCAAAATTTAGATATCCCTACAGGACAAAAGCTATTGTACTTGCTATGTTTTAGTGCCCCATTAGCATCCTATAACAATTTTTGAGATTTTTTTTTTATAATGCTCACAAATGATGTGTGAGTGTTTTTTTAATAGAGGAGTTTCAAATTTATGATCATTTTAATTGTGGAATTATCGTGTTGAGCTATGTTTTATTAATATTTTACATGCATGTTTTTTCTTCTTTTTTTTTATTGTCCTTTTAGAAAAAGATGATTTTATTCTTTTTTATATTTAATATTAGTATTGTGTTTCAATTAGATGTTGATATTATTACATGAACAGTGGAACATACGAAGGAGCTCTTATTGAGAATGCATACCTCCATGGATGCTTGGAAGAGAAAAGATAAATGACTAGAAAAGAAAGTTGTAGATATGAATGTTAAATTTTTAAATGTATTTTTTTATGCATTGCTTTTAAAAACAAATGAATAGATCTCAAAATATTGTAGATTGAAATCAAGATAAAGCACTAACAAATAAGCTGACTTTGGAATCGAGCCATCACTATTTGCCTCCAAAAATTGTGCATTCATTTTGTGGATGGGGTTTTTCATTGATAGGTATAGGTGTTATGATGAAAAATGAATAGTTAAAAGATCCATATTCTAATTAGAGAAATGCATAGAGAAATGCATTTTAGAAAGATTGGAATTCACAAATTTTGAAAAGATTGTTCAACATAGATACAAGAAATAGAAATATTTTTTTAATAAAAATTTAATTTTTACTTTAGAAAAAAACATTTTAAATTGAATGGTTTGTTTATAATTAGCAGTTTCCATAAATTTTAAAATTATAAAATAAATAAATAAATTTAATTTTAGAAATTATTATAATTTGCATGAGAACAATGAAGAATAGAATGGAAAGATTCAATTTTTATGTAGAAAAATAATAGAATAATTTAATTTTAAAATAAAAAATGAAAATGAGAACGAAAAGATTCCATTTATATGTTGAAAAATAATAGAAAGATTATATCATATCTACATTTTAATTATAAAAATTTATTCTAAAATGAATTGTAAATATATTTAAACTTTTTATAAAATCTAAAATGATAATCTTTATATTTTAGTTAGCTAAACTGTACTAATATTTATATTATACATAATATAAGTTCAATTTCTTTTTAAAAATATACTAATAATATATTATATATAAAAAATATAAACATCAGGTTATTATTTGGCAATATTTACAAACAAATTTTCAATATCTTCAAAGTCATTTTCATCAACAAATCTTTGTGTTTTTCTATGTTTTTGCTTATCCATGTCTAATCTTGAACACTTTTGTTGTTTTTTTTTAAATTAAAAATCTTTATTTCAATGATTTTTTAGTTTTATTAATTTTCGTAATCATTTTGAACAATGTTTGCAAAATACAATTTCTATCGGCGCACCGTTGCACTAAAGCATGTGACTGCTAGTATAAGAAGATAATACATATTTGAGAAAGCTATAAAATAGAAGTAAATAGTAAATTGGAAAGTTGTGGAAATAGGTCACTGTACTAACTCATGTTGAAAAGTTATTCCAAAATAGAAGAATAAAATAACTCAATGAAACCATGCCAGGTGACTTACCACTAAGATTCAAAATCACTTATTCATGTAATATATTATAAGATAATAATTATTAAAATTTAAAAAGTATATGGAGTGCTGACTTAAAAGGAAATCAAGAAAATTGTGTATTGTACTTTTCTAAGAGCTCATCTACAACTTGGCCATGACCATATTTTATTAGTACTCTGGATTCAAATTAGTTTCTGAATATAAAATATTTTTTAGGTCATTTTTACATTCAGATTCAACATAATTGTGAGACATGACAAATGCCACCATGTTTCCAAATATACGAATAATTTTACTAATGAAGTTAATTGATCATTGGTATTTTAGTCCATTATTACAATGATGGAGTTTAAAAACAAATAAATACCTATTAGAAAAAATTAAATATATAATAAATTTTGAAAATATTTAATGAATAGTTATTATTATGTTTATTCATATGGTTATAAAAATATACATATAACTAAAGTTTGTAAATGTTATTTGTTTAATTAGTAGATATGAAATAAATACAAGTTTAAAAGAAATTTTAAATTAATAGATGTCAAATGAATAGGAGTTTACAATAAACATTTTGATCTAAAATTTTAATAAAACCTAAACAAGATTTAGAGATAGATCTTGATTTTTTATTAAAGTAGAATACAATTTTTCTTATTTGGAATTCTTTAAGAATTTATTAAACAATATTATTGCACATATTATTTATATATATCTTGCTGTCTAATATTATATTTAAGCCGATAGGCTTCCCCTGCGGGGAAGCCCGTGTACGACATGGCTAGAATTTTCTCATGCTCCAGATTTGTCTCGCGCTGTAAATGGTTTGTTGCTCGTGGTTTTCCGATTACAGCATGTGATTAGGCTGAGGTGACCTGTATCGTCAGAAGATTTTAATGTTCCATAGTCTCTTATACTCATCTCACCTGCCGACATTTAGTCTTCACCTACATTTGATGATTGTAACAATTGATGACCATGAACTGTAATAAAATTTGTTTTCGGCACAAGATTGGACTCTTCACCCTCTCCTATCCTACTTCCAGCAGTCAGAGCTCACTTAACACGACACAAAATCTTTCTATCATCAACTCTGCATTGCAAGCACAAATCTTTTCTTAGCCTTTCACCCATCATTATTTTTTGCCGTGTTTTTTCTCAATGAACCAGAGCCCTTGTTTGACAATGTTTCTATGATGAAAATGTGGCTGCCCTGTTTCTGAGTGCATTTAGTTCTCACCTACTTTTCACCCTATACAAATTATTTCCATTTGTGCATTTTGGGGTGCCATCAGTTTAGATCTGATAAATAGGCCAAAACTTGTTCGTTCTAGACAACGAACAGCTCCTTCAAGATTTCAGCTTGTTTGAAAGAGGTAGCATTTAGCATTCACTCCCTATTATTTGAACAAGTATTTACTCTTTCTGTGATATTTGCTATTGTCTTGTTTTCTCTTCTAGCATGAAATTAGTTGTATTTGTATTTGGTAATTAGTTTAGTTGTGTAGGGGAAAGTCGTTTCGCTAAAAATAATAGTTACGACCTAGAAGCAATTTGTTTTAATAGAAATCTATTAATTGTTTCCATGAGAATTGTTTCAGGTACCGAAATCAGAATGGTCTAACAGACTAACATATATTGCGGCATTTTTCCTCAAAAATAGTAGTAGCCCAATATTTTCCGTTCTAATCATTGTAATCTATTTTATCTTTGAAGTAGTACTAATTAATCGCATAATTTGAGAGCACTTTAAACTTATAAGTAGGAACGCAAGGAAATTGAGGAAGCCTTCTGGTTTGTTTTACACTAAGGTTTCTGATACAATCAACAAAATCCAAAATGGTATGCTATTTTAGATCTTGGCATTTTTATTAAAATTTGGACTATATTGCTATGCAATTTCTCTGGCTTAGTACGACTGCCTTTAATGTTGGTGTAGTCCCAGTTTAACTCACATTGATGGGATCTACAAACATGGGTCACGCTATAATGTGTAAAACAGAGAATATGATCTTCAAGGATACTGTTATCCATAACTAACGAATCAGAACTATTTTGGAAATTTTGAGATCTTAATTTAGTTTGTGTTTTGGAAAATTGCAGTGTTTTGTGTAGTGACTTGTTACACTGCAAACAGAATGTCCAAGACCTAGATAGAGGTCTATTTATGATCCTGGGTGCTCATTATTTTGTAATAGAACTATAGATTAGAATACTCATAATAACAAAATATTCAGACATTGTCCACTCAAACGGTGTTCAAGCAAAGAAATTAGGATGAGATAGAAATTTAGCGATTCATGATGCCTGCTAAGTGCTGGAAAATATCAGTACTATTAGTATTTGAAATTGTGGTTTGATGTGCCAAATTTTGTATTGATTGTAGATAGTTTTGTTAATTTATTTTTGGCCACTTGTTTTTGTATGCCCTTCATTCCTTGCATTGCCTAGATAGTTTTAATTGAAGTTTGTTTTTGCTCAAGTAGAGTTAAGAAGCTCTGTTTTTCTATTTCCTTTGCCAGAAAATAATTAATAATAACGCATGTTTCTGTTAATACATAATAAATTCCTTTGTTATGCTATGATCCATTCCTTTGAATTCTCTTTGTATTCAAGCCGAGCGTAGTTTTTAATGAACCTGAAATTAAAAACTGATGTGTATCAAAATAGCTCAACAATTAAAAGCACATGATTATGCCATTGTTTAAATCCATGAATGATCAATCCCCTTTTTCATGTCTAATAAGAGGAATGTTCATATTGTAATCTCAACTACCTCCTTTGTACGCACAAACATATATATAGCATTAAAGAGAAGCATCCAAGATAGATTTAGGCAGATTTTTCATTGATACGAATGGATTCTCATTACCTGTTTAAACCAGTTTTGTTATTTTTAATAAGATGCACGAGAGACATTAACACATCTGAGACCTAGATAAAGGTCTATTTATGATCCTGGGTGCTCACTATTTTGTAATAGAATTGCAGATTTGAATACTCATAATAACAAAATATTCAGACAACATATGATATATATTATGATTTCAATTTTTTAATTTTTTACTAAGGAAATGCCCCATTCCTAAACATGCTATTACACACATATGTTCTCCAATATATGGCCTAACTTATTGCAGTTTGATAATTTGTATTTAACAGCTTCTATCTAGCTGTGATGTGATTGTTCGTTGGTTTTGTACAATTTGAACTTTTAGTAGTTCTCTCTATGCACTAAAAGTGATTATACTAATGCATTTTTGTTAATAATTTGGTCTTGGTATTCTTAATTTCTATTTTCCATTTTTTCAATTAATCATGACAGGTGTTATTATAGCATTTTCCTAAGCTTTTTGCTTTTCTATAAGGCTTGCACTTCTATTGGGTTTAAACTTAATTTCTATGCCTTCATACATATGGATTGGTAAAGATTACAATTGTCATTAACAAACTTAACTTTTTCCCCTCTTTTTTAGATCATGGCAAATCATCAACAACCTAACCAGATTATTGATATTTCAAGTAGTTCATCTGAAATCAGTGTTCCAGTCCCCTCAAGTGGCTTGAATGTGTCTGTCAACTAGAATGGATTTCCCGAAACAGAAATTTAGCATCTTGACAGTAGTCTTTCGCTTAGTTGCCAACATAATGCTGAACTACTAAAAGTCACTAGTGCTTGTACATGTGATGTTAAAGACTTTGAAATTATGGCAATGGAAGATACACTGCAAGAATTGCATGCAAACTATGTAAAATTCTTTGGATTCTGTACTTATCTTAGGGAACTATTTTTTTACGAATACTATGGAGAAGGAAATGCTCCTACTATTCGACGTGCATTCCAGGCTTACCTCAACTGTACATAGCCCATTGTACATTTGTGTTCCTCCCATTGTAATTAACCTATGCTTGCACTTAACCTATGCCTCTTGCAGAAAGAGAGATTCTGAAATTTTTGGGTTCTTCTAATCAGCAAAACCTTCCACTCTTTCCTCTCATGTTCCACCACTTAATGATATAAGTGAACTTTGTACAAATTTTATCTTACTTGCAATACAAATGCACGATGTCTACTTCCAACACTTTTGCATTTATACACTTGGTTCAACCCTTTCTTTTGTGTGCACTTGAAAAAAAACCTTGCATTTGTTTGTACAATATGCACTTTTAAAATTGCATACCCAATATTTATTCCATTTCATTTTCAAACACAAGTTTGTGGAATTTTTTTAATTCAATCAAAAAATTTCAAGCTCTATATTTCTCACACTTTCACATTTCATTTCTCACTTTTGTGTTTTCTTACGTGGAATAAAACTTTTCATTTATGCTTGAACTTAAGTCTGAATGCTTTAAATAAGAAACACAATTTTCGTTCCATCTCACTTCAACTGCATGCTTCTACACAGTTTATTACTCCTATAACATATTTCATGTCGTAGACTTACAATCATTATGCCTTGTGGCTCTCTCATAAAACCTCCCTTATGTTGAATCCTACTATATTTTACATCATGCCTACACCCTTTTTAAATTGCATCCTCAGTATTTATTCCACTTCATTTTCAAACACGTTTTCCTAACACTTGCTTTAATTGATATGAAATTTCCATTGTCTTTATTTCTGATACTTTCACATTTCATATCTCACTTTTGCCTTTTCTTACGTGGAATAGAAATTTTCATTTAAGCTCTTACTTAAGTTAGGATGCTTTAAATAAGCTACCCACATTTTAGCTAATTGACGAACGTTTTGCTTGATTAAGACTTTTGCCTTTGCTAACAAATTTTGTTGATGCTTGTCATAGTATTCGATCCAATATTAGTCAACTTATATATTTTAGTATGCTCTTATCTAACTTTTTAAAATCTTTTTTGCCATCCCTAGGAACACACCTCACTCAAACTAGAAATATCTGCAACAAAATCCTCTCTACTTGTTGGGTGAAGGTGCGCTTTCTAACCTTTAATCTATTTAATCATTGAAACTTACCTTTCCCCAACTTTTCCTTGTCATTGTGAATGTCCAAATAATTTAATATGTTACAAGAATTTCTTACTATATCTTGTATGGGAAACAAATCGTGTATTGTGGTTACTATTCCAACATACCATTCCATATGCATTTACATTTGGCTTGATCACCTCGGCCATTTTTATATTCGCTTAGCACAACATATCATTTGTTTATTTTATTTATCTCGATAATCTTTGCTACTTTGAATAGCTTGATTGTACTTCTATTTGACATAGACCTTAACACATTTTTAAATTTATAGGTCATTTATCTCTCCTTTAGGATATGTCTCACTCCTTGACGGAAAATGCAATAAAGCTTATAAACAATGACAACTTACATGTACATCCTCTTCTTCAAGTTTTTTCCATTACACCATTTGGGCAAGGAAATGGGTTGACTACCAGATACAAGTTAGAGCTCTATGATGGTCTCCATTTGCAGAAAGCTACCTTGCCAAGCAAGTTTGACAACCTTATAACAACATAAGTAATCCGAAAGGGCTCTATTGTACAATTCACAGGTTTTACTATTCCAACCATTTGTGACTCAAGGTGAGCCTCTATCTATTGTCTCTTTATTACAATACACCACTTCCATTTCCTTGTGCGCTTAGAAATCAATACTAATTGTACAATTCTATTGAATTCTATAGGTGGATTGTAGTCTCTAGCTTAGAGGTTTTGTGTACAGACCCACCTTCTTCTTCAAAGAACCGGAGATACTTGTTCAACAACATGTTGGAACTTCATCTATCACATGCACAAATGTAGGAGGTCTTCTAACATCTAAACAATCGAATCCTTCAAAATTGATGTTTGGCTTGCATGCATCTTTGCAAAAAAAATCGCCCCCACTACTATTACTCCTATCAGAAGTTTGAATCCATTTCAAACACAGTGGATGATACAAGGTCGTGTGACAGTGAAGAAAGAAATTCACCACTTCACCAACAGGAACGGACCTGGGCACATGTTTAGTTTTGATATGGTTGATACTGAGAGAACTGAAGTTCGCGTCACTTGCTTCAATGCAATTGCAGACCTCCATTTTCAACATGTTCAAACTAGAAGTGTTTATACATTGTCTCGTGGTACCGTGAAAAGTGCAAATGAGTTTTATAATAAGATTAAAAGTGATATAGAAATCACTTTAACAGATGATTCAAAGCTTGTGCTTTGTGATGATGACCTCTTAATTCCAACACTTCAATTCTCTTTCACACCCATTAGAGATATTCTGACTCAACATACCAATTCTTCTATTGATTTGATTGGAATTGTCATACATGTGGATCCTTCCTCGATAATAAAAAGGAAAAATGATACATCTGAGGTCCTTAGGAGGAGTCTCAAGCTGATAGATATGTCTGCCTCCACTATAAATGTTACTTTGTGGGGTCAAGTAGCTCAAAAGGAAGGCACACAACTACAGGAGATGTATCATCTACAATAGGTTACTGTGCTTGCGATAAAAAATGGTTAGGTCACAGAGTATAATGGTAAGGTGGTCAGTACACTAAGCACTTCCTAGCTATTTATCAACCCTGTGATTGAAGAAACAAAACAACTACAGGATTGGTTTGCACAGAATGGAACTAATCTTATTGTGCCAACAACAGACCTTCTAGATGCACCTCTACTTTTAACCCGAAAAACAATCTCTGCTATCGTACAAGAGCCTTTGGATTTACCAAAGCCCCTACAATGCATTGCCAAGGCAACCTTGGTTTACATCAAGACAACCAAAATTTGCTACCCAGCTTGTCCCATGGAGATTGGGGGAAAACAATGTAAAAAAAGAGTCGAACAAAACAATGAAGGAAATTGGTTTTGTTCAAAGTGTGTAGCTACTTTTCCAGATTGTAATTATAGATATTTTTTTCAAGTCAAGCTTGAAGATCACACCAATTCTTTACGGGCCACTGCTTTTGACGAAGCTGCAACTAAACTCATTGGCATACCTATGAAAGAATTATATATGCTACA
This sequence comes from Thuja plicata, assembly GCA_018584345.1. Taxonomy (NCBI): domain Eukaryota; kingdom Viridiplantae; phylum Streptophyta; class Pinopsida; order Cupressales; family Cupressaceae; genus Thuja; species Thuja plicata. Next base: position 1,158,169 of record MU223584.1, read on the forward strand.
ATTCAATCACGACCCAGAGGCAAGTGCTGACAATGTTATTAGACATCTACAATACAATCAATTTCTCTTCACCCTATCAAACCAAATAGAAACATATAACAATGAATCACGGTTGAAGACAATAATTGTAGGAGTTGATAGGCTTGATTTCATAGATGAAATTAACTATTTGTTACATGAAATTCCTATGCTTTGCCTTCCTAGCACAAAATAGCTCTTGAGGAGAAGTACTTATTTTTGCTTGGACCTTTGTAATTATTCCTTGCTTTCTACTTGCTCTCGACTTCTACCTGTGTGCCATCTTTTTATGTACAAGGTTCCAAGACCCCTTCAAAACTTGCTTCATACCATGCCTATAAATAATACTTGTATTTGTGGTTGCCATATGAAATCTTAAAGCTGCACTACTCATGTTATGGATTGTGTTGTGAACAACTTTTTTTTTTGTCTATATTTTCTATTCCCCTCAATGAGTTTCTCCTTGTGATATAACTTGAGGCAAAACTGAATGGTGTGGCTTACTCGAGGCCTTAAAAAATCCTACTCTCATGCGCATTCTATTTTATTGTCAACAACTTATATTTTTACTACAACCTAAAAAAATCAAGAAGTGAACTTTACTCGAAAAGAGTAACAAAAAAACAATTTACTATTTCTATTTAAGCAATGCTAGAAATCTATACCTAATTTTGATGTTAATGTACGTATTCTTAGACTTTTATAATCTTTCAATGTGGTCTCATAGGACCTTGACCATATGTTTTCCCTCTTCTTTGTAATCCAGAAGATGAACTCAAATATATGAGCTCCTGAAAGACATATGAATCAAACTAAACCCATTGATCTTCAATAACGTGAAAGAAGTCGCCTATATTATGCTCGCCACAGAGAAGAAATAAGTGTGCGTCGTGCCATCCAACGCGCAAACCGCCCCCACCAACCACCAGGTCAACTACCCCATGAAAACTTGCAAGATTCTACAAATCCCGAGAGTCCCCAACCATGTATACCCATTGAATCACATTTTCCTATACAAAACCCTCAAAATCCACTCCTGAATCATCAAGTTTTGGGTGGCCTCCTAGTCCAGAGTAGCCGTGCTCAATTGCAATCTCGCAAAAGAAGCCGCTTGTATTATGCTCGCCATAGAGAAGAACTAAGTGCGCGTCGTCCCACCACACACATGCAACATCCCCACCAAATGCTAAACCACCCATTCCA
>MU223584.1:1159439-1194177 GCA_018584345.1 Thuja plicata
CCGTGCTCAATTGCAATCTCGCAAAAGAAGCCGCTTGTATTATGCTCGCCATAGAGAAGAACTAAGTGCGCGTCGTCCCACCACACACATGCAACATCCCCACCAAATGCTAAACCACCCATTCCATCCCCAAGTGCAAGCTTCTACAAGCTCTCAAAATGAACAACCCTCTACCCCCATTGAAAGAGATATTCATGAACAGAGCCCTCGCCATCCACTTTCACTTCCCAAGGTGGATGAGAGTTTATCGTCTAACTTTTTGGCAACAACTAAGACATTTAGAACTAGACTAGATGCCCTGACAAAGTTGCACATGTGTACTATATGTAAGGAGTGTTACCTTGGTATGCATGTTCGCTCCACAGGCACAGGTCTCGCTTGTAGGAGATGCATTTCTAAGAAGGGAATACATCACTTCTCTGCAGACAACAATATGGACCCACTTGAACAACCAACTATTTTAAGGGTCCTCGCACAAGTAGAAGAGATGCTCATTGCACGTGTCAATCCAATTTTACAAGTCACTCATGCCCATGGTGGACAATACAAATATAGTGGTCACACAATTAGCTTCCCCCAAGATATAAAAACAATTGCAACCTCTTTGCCCCATACAATTCAAGGATTGGATGTATTAATAATTCACAGACTTAATACAAATGGGAAGGCTTATGATTGCTATGTTAGTAGAAGCCATGTTCTAAATGCACTAGCGTACAAAATCAAATATGACCCTTACTACAAGGATGTTGAAATCAATAATTCAACATTGTCACTACTGCCCAATTCTACTACCAACATCTCAGGAATGCTTCGTACACTCCATGGTGACTCTGATGACCCAACATCAACAAACATTGAATCTGACAACATACAGAGTGAACTAGAAAGTGACACTGAATATTCTACATCATTTATGGTAAGACTACCAAACAAACGTCGTGAGTTACAAATCATTAAAGAATCTTTGAACTTAGAAAATGAAAGTGACACCATTCTCGATTGGCCACTCATCAATTCAACACCCATTAATGAGTATTCTATTGAAGGCTTATTTGACATGGCATTTCCCACTCTTTCCCAAATGGAAATGCACAACCCATGCAACCTCGAGCAAGGGAAGTGAAGCTTCATGAATATGCCTTGCACCTTACGCGATTTCATGATAACAGATTTGGCCAACACCCACGCTTTAAATACTTCCTTCTAAACCTTATGATGCGTCACTGTAGCCAATCTCTTGCATCAATGTTCATTAAACAAAAAGTTGAAGACAATGTACCATCCACCATTGAGGACCTCTGCTCCCACTCAACCAACCTACCAGACAATCAATTGGCAGAAGAACTTATGCATTTCAGCTCTACCTTACGAGGGACACATGCATATTGGAACAAGTGTCGTACTAATCTAACAAATATGATAACCCAAATAGGTTCTCCAACATTGTTCTTCACATTAAGTGCAACTGACACGAAGTGGCCTGATCTCCATGTTGTCCTTTCACCAAATGATACATTTTCATTCCTCTCCAATAAACAACGGATAGATAATGTGATTAGAAACCCCCACACAACAACGCTGTACCTACACCAACGGTTCACAATTTTCTGAGAAGAGGTCATCGAGAAACTCATGGGTGCAGTTAACTACTGGTACCGTTATGAATGGCAAAGCCGAGGTTTCGCACACATCCATGGTTTCATTTGGATTAAAAATGCACCAAACATGGATGCACTAGACTGGGAAAACCCTTCTGAAGTAAATAGCGCAAAAGAATTCTTTGACAAATAAGTCACTGCATGGAACCCTCGCGCTAAATCTGAAATTGGAAACATGCTATACAGACCTCCAACCGATGATTCGTTCCTCCTCAACACCAATGAAATTTTGGCCACCGATACTTCTGTTGACTATGAAGAGTTGGTAAATTGTGTGCAAAGGCACACCAAGTGTACTGAGAGAACTTGCCTATGCAAGAAAGGAAAACACGTTGAGTGTAGATATAAAGCTCCTTGGACATAATGCGAACAATCAAAATTACTATGTGATGAAGCAGGCCACAAATCCTCCGAACCTTCAAGAAATGACGACAGGCTAAACATCCATAACCCACATATGCTCTCCATATGGAGGGCTAATATCGATTGCCAACCTGTCATCTCACGACTCCCTGTTCTCAGATACATTGCCAAGTATGCATCGAAAGTTGAAAAAAAATCAGATAGTTGTGTCAATATGTTGTCAAGAATTTGCTCTTCTACAGACCAACAAGATCACGCCATCAAAGTATACCAGAAGTTCATGGTAGAGCTTGTTGCAGAGAGAGATATAAGCGCACAGGAGACATGCCATATGTTACAAAAACTACCTCTTGTGATTTGCAATCGCCAATTCGTGTCATTAAATGTAGGTAGAAAAGTGCTCCACCGCCTCAAACAAACTGCCGATGGTAGTGAGATACAATCTACCTACATACAATCCTACTTGCGTCATCTAGAACACTTAGAACTGGTTACGCTCATAAAATTAGCAAGATCTTACACATATGTTGCCAATCGCAAAGGATGCAAATGGCGTTGTAGAAAGGAAAAAACAATTGTCCAAGTATTTCCAAGGTTTTATACCATTCCAAAAGAAGACTCTGACAGTTTTGAGACCTTCTGTTGGAGCGAGCTATTTCTTTATAAACCTTTCCGAACAATAGCCAAAGATATCAGCCTAAGCAAAGAAGAGATCGTTAGTAATTGGAAGCGGATGAATACAAAAAAATATACTGTGTGGCATGTTGATCGTACAGATCCAGATGAAGATGCCTTGGAAGAGGAAAACGAGAGTGATAGTGAAATGGGTACACAAGCCCCTGTACAACTTAATGAGTGGGAGCTACTATCTCAAATGGGACTTTCTAATAGTATCAACTTCAATGACCTTGACATGTTGGGAAAACGTGATTTTGACACCAATCACAATTGGGATGAGTACAACGTTCCTTTAAAGTTGCATGAAACTGCAATTCAATTTGTTCATAGGAATAGGACGTCTCAACAAGATATTCACCCCCCCATAGATCTGTACAACCAAAACTATAGGTTGTCGCCCCACCAACAACTAGCACTTTCTCTCATTACAGACCACTCCATAACTAATTGCTCAATTGAACCATTGTACATGATCATATAAGGAACGACTGGAACTGGAAAATCATATCTAATTAGTTGCATAAGAAATGCGCTACAAAACTGCAGACCACATGGTATTAATCCACTACTGGTTCTCGCACCAACATGAATCACAACATTTAATATTCATGCATCAACCATACATGCAGCCCTCAAGATCCCAATTAGAGATATGAAACCACTCCAAGGTCAAACATTGACAACATTCCAAGAAGACATGAAAAATATACAATACATTCTCATCAATGAGATGAGTTTCATAAGCCCAACTACTAATGAAAATTGATAGCAGGTTGCGAGAAGCAATACCCCACCAACAACACATTTCCTTTGGGGGTGTCTCTATAATTCTAATCGGCGACCTCGCCTAGCTCCCACCTGTAATGGATAAACCTATCTATGCATCACACACTATTGCAAGAAATCTATGGCACAAATTTAATACAGTTGTAACATTGCGGACAATTTTTAGACAAGATGGCGATGATCCAATTCAGATACAATTCTAGCAAGCATTACAAAACATGCGTAATGCAGACCCAACAGAGAATGATTGGAAGATGCTAATGACTCGCACAAACAAACACCTTACACTAGTTGAGCAAAGAGAGTTCAACCAAGCAATACATTTATTTGCTACAAATGAACTTGTAGCACTACACAACAAAAAAATGTTAAAACAACTAAATGTTCCTATTGCACTCTGTCTAGCACTCAATACACAACGTAAAACTAGTGAATCTGATAACGATGACCAACTTTCCCAAGTAGTCCTTCTATGTAGATTTTAACGAGTCATGCTTACAACAAACATATGGATAGAAGCTGGCCTTGTCAATGGATCTCTTGGAGAGGTCCACGATATTGTATATCCCTGTGGCTCTCAGCCCCTAGAGTTGCCTGCATATGTTACAGTTAAATTTGATAACTACAATGGCCCACCTTGGGATTTTCAAAACCCATCAACTATTCCCATACAACCAATAACCCGAGGTAGCCGTACACAACTACCACTAACCACTGCATGGGCTATCACTATACACAAGTCACAAGGCCTCACACTAGATAGGGCCACAGTTGATATAGGTAAAACTGAAAGACAAGGCCTCACCTTTACAGCGGTCTCCAGAGTCAAATCCTTGCAAGGTCTTCGCATAGAACCCACCTTCACTTTGGAGCGGTTTTGCAAAATGAAAAAGAAACCGTACACCATTATTAGAATGAAAGAAGAAGCTCGCTTGCGATCGCTTTCACATTAAGTTTGGGTATGTGATTTTACTTTCCCCCCTCATTTTTAAGACTTCAAATTATAGTTTTTCCTTCCCTCATTATTTAAGCCACCCAATTGTTTCTAAACTATTTTGTATGTTTCTCTTCAACAGGTTCACATGTACTCCTACAGGAAAAAGAAACAACTACTACTCACCGCTACAACTGCAACATTTCCTACTGTGCTCCAACGCATTTTTATCCTTTTGTTTTCTTCGAGGGCCAACACATAGTAAACTCTGGCAAAAAATTTAATGTCAACTAAGTCCTTCGAATGGGGCTTCTCAATGGCTGCAGGTTTTCCAGACATTATTGTCAGTCTGCAAATTATATACATGTTTATACTCACTACTCTCCAATTCCTTAAATTGTATAGACAATTACTTTTATTATGCATCGCTTCAATTATGCTTTCAAATTACACACCTATCGGCACAACCCTTGCACCTCCTTTCGGTGCAAGTGCTAGTGTCTAACATATTAACTTTTACACATTAGGTTTTCTTATATATATAGTTTATAAAAGCTATTTATTTTGTTAACATATACGAAATGAATAGAAGTTTTAAAAAAAATATTTAATTTAAAGATAAGAAATGAATAGGAGTTTAGAAACCCATTTCTAGCATCACACGCCAGCTGTAATGCGTTGACAATCCCTGGAATGCGTAGTTTGCAATGTAGCCGAGCAAAATTCCCAGATTAATGAAGATTTCAAGAAATCAGGTGAGCGTTTTAGGGGTTGAGGCAGGAGCCACCTCGGCCGTGTAGACGAGAGCGATGATGAGCGCATAGCTGACTCCCATGTCGGCCACCAATCTGCCCACCACCATGGATTATCTCAGTCATCTTCCGGGTCAACCAAATGGTCCAAACTATCTTCCGAATACACAAAACCAGAATTTCAAAACCTTATTTTGAGATAATTAGGTTTTGAGTCAAATTCTAATTCCTCAACCAAGCAGGGCCTAATGGAACAGAAATTGAAAAAAAAATGGAAAGGAATCAAAATTTGGTTAGAATTTTTTTTGTAAGGAGGTGTTAGCTGGTTAATATATACATTCAGTATAAGTTTTTTATTTTTCTTACTTTAGTATGTCTATACAAAACTGCAATACAATCAATTACCAAAAGCTTTGTTTTGAAGCAAGTAATCTCATTGGTCAAAATCCTCGATTTCCATAAAGAATAGATGTTCAAGTTCTCCTTAACCAAAAAGAAAAGCTCAAAAGCATGCTTGATAGCCACTACACCAAAGACTCAGACTCCTCTCATTTTAATGATAACGGGAGGATGTATATTTCGCAAGAAGATTTATTTGTGAAATTTCCTTTTATTATGTAAAGTTTCATTTATGCTTTCAAATCAAATATGTATCGGTGTATCCCTTGCACCTCCTTTAAAAAAGACAATTTACCAATGTCTTATGATACAACTTGCAAGGCAAGTAACACAATAAAGATGATCTATTAATCTAGTGTAAATAATGACACCTCAAGATGCATGTTTTTGTTTTATTTTGTCTTGGACACAAAATTACATTATAAGAGGTCGACGGCCTGTTAAAAAGGACCAATTCAACACTCAAACTTAGGATAGGGAACTGTATCGATCCATGATTAGACTCATCTATCCAATCATCGGTGACACCACGGATCGCAATCGACGGCGATAGGCGCTCAAAAATATTGCGAATAACACCAGCCGTACGATGATGGTCGAAAAGAAACACAACAATAACAGTAAAAGGGAAGATCTATTAAATAAGATTATAACCTATTCAATGCCATATAGAAGTATAAAAGCACAGGTAGTCAATGATTATCATTTTTTTTCTTATTGTGATAATTCGATAGGTGTTTTTTTTTCGTTTGCATTTTCGCGCGGTCTCAGGAGAACCAGGGTAAGGATGCTGCTTTTGATTCTGCGTTGAAGGTTTTTAATCCATCTGAAGAGAAGCTCATTGTTAATTTCTATGGTGCATTTTGGCTTCTGTAACGGGTGGTTATCTTGGTAATTTGCAGATCTCTGCCTGTGTGTTGTTTGAAGGGAGGAAGTTGTAATGGCTCGTACAAAGCAGACTGCTCGTAAGTCCACCGGAGGGAAGGCTCCCAGGAAGCAGCTTGCGACCAAGGTTTGTTGCTTTTCGCGACTCGCGGAGTTTTGTGTTAGGGTTTTGAATTTAGGGCTTCTTGATTGCTGTTAGGGTTTTGAGTATACCGAATTGTTTTTTGGTCTTTTTGGTTTGTAGGCTGCTCGTAAGTCCGCTCCCACAACAGGTGGAGTGAAGAAGCCGCACAGATATCGTCCCGGAACTGTTGCTCTTCGGTACGTTTTATTTTGAAAGTATTTCTTTTGGCATTTAGGGTTTGAAATGTTAGGGCTCGTTTCTTGTATAGGGTTTTGATGACCGTGTTAGGTTAGGAGGTTTGAGGAGTGTGTTGAGTTGATTTCTCTTTTGTGCTCGTAAAATGATTTGTAATTGTCGGACCGATGAAAACCTAAATACAAATTTATTATAATAATTTAGGGTTATGCGCTTGGATTATGAATTATGAAGCTGTTAATCTTTCTTTTTTTGTCATTTATCAGTGAAATTCGTAAGTACCAGAAGAGTACCGAGCTTCTGATCAGGAAGCTGCCTTTCCAGAGGTTGGTTCGTGAAATTGCTCAGGATTTCAAGGTATGAACAGGCCATATGCAATGTTTGTGCTTTGCTTTTCGGTTTGAGGTTCTCCATGGAATGCATTTCAATGAGTTTATATGGTTGTAAGGCTTATACAGCTTTTAGCGGTTACTTGTCTGTTTGATTTTAATTTCTGAACTGGGAAATTACTTCTGAAAACTTGATTGTATTGGTCTATTTCTTTTTCTTGTCGCGGTTAGGATTTTCAGGATGGGGTATGCCCTTATGCTCTAGATTGAACGATGATTTTACGTTTTTATTATATTCATGTCATGAATAAATTATTCAATTACAATTCTCCCCTTTTATCAACATTGTAGTTACCTTTTAGGATTTAAGTTGTGACCAAGCTAGAGTTAATGTAACTCAACAAATGTTTTTATAGTTAATGCCATTTGTCAACTTTTTTTTTTCTGTATATTTATTGTTTCCTGTTTGAGTGAGTGTGGTTATGTGTAGTTGCCAAGGTTTTATGGAAAAGAATATACAAGGGTTATGTAGTGCTTGCTTTGACACATTTTAACGGTTTTTTAAGAGTCATATTTAGACCTTCTGGTATGAGTATCACAATGCTTAACTTATTTGAGGCATTGCTACACTTTGTTAAAATACCATTTATTTTGTCATTGTTTGCTAGGGATGTCTGTAGAGATCATACGCTCCTTTCTTGTACTCGTCTATGAAAGATGCCATTACTGAATTCTGTAATGGGCATACCTCGCTGAGGATGCAACTCTAAAACGTTCAACTTACTGGGAACCCGTTTGCTCAATCATTTAGCCAGGAGCAATGCTTCATTGTTTTTAGCCCACTTTTAATCATACCAGTTTGTCTGCCTTGGATATTCTACTGCCTGAAATATTGATATTTTCTTCCCTTATCCATGTGTACTGAGGGGTGTTTTTGATGGATGTGTTAATTGTCTTTGCCTGTTATGGTGGACATTTGTTCTGCCATGTTTGGATTGTCAGTTCATATTTGTTGTGCTAAGAGAGTTGCTTCTGATGTATTCTTTGGAGTGCGTTGACATTGAACTATATATCTCTTTAGACATTGGTGTCATTTATAGTTCAACATGCTCATATATGGTCAGTTTTGGACTGGACGAGCGGTTGATGATTTTAAAATATATGATTATGGGCTTGACTTTTTTGTAGATTATATATAAAAGAGCCCTTCTATCAGTTGATAGGTTTAAGAGATGAATATGTAATGTTTGGGAATCACTGTTTCCTATTAAATTAATGATGTTATGGTCTGGGAGATGAATATGTATGGTTGGGAATCACTGTTTCTTTGTAAATTAAGGTGTACACAAGATGTTTGGTGTTTTAAGTTATAATTTTTTTTTGCCTGGATTTTCTGATGCATTTTTTGGGATTGTTTTCTTTCAGACTGATTTGCGTTTCCAGAGTCATGCCGTGCTAGCTCTGCAAGAGGCAGCAGAAGCATATCTTGTGGGGCTCTTTGAGGATACAAACTTGTGTGCCATCCATGCAAAGAGGGTGACCATCATGCCAAAGGACATTCAGCTTGCTAGGAGAATTCGTGGTGAAAGAGCATAAACTCTTTTAGTCTAGCACAGAACTTTGTCAAACGATAATGATTTTTTGATTCTATAGACCTAGCTTTCTCTTATACAGCTGTTGGACTAGACTGTTACATTCTGCACTAATCAGTTATGATGCTGGAGAACTAAAATAGAAATCTGTACTTTGATAAGACTCGTTAATTTTAGTTAGATTGAATAACATGTAGTATTGGATATTATTTGGTGATTTGTCAGATAGATTGCTTGAAAGTCGATCAAACATGGTTGATTGTGGTTATGCCGTGTGATGAACGTAATGCATTTTTTGCTTGACCTATTAAAATCCACATTATTATGAATGGAACCTTTAAAGATATCTTATCATCCAGTCATATTTCTGAAATTAGTTGTAATTGATTTATTAGTTAGTCTGTATTTTCTTTCCCATGGTTGCTTGAAATTTCTGATTTTGTTTCCGAGACACAAATACGAAGTGTGTACCAAATAATAATATTAAGGGCACTGTTACAGTGTTCAGGAGATTGTTTCTAAATATTGTTTGTATGTTTGAAATTCAGCTTGCTTTTTGGTCGGGCAAGACATTATATACTACATGTATATGGTCATATGTATGGTTAAATGTTTCTAGCTGAATGAGTTTTTTGTTAAAATTTTCAAGTTCAGGAGTCCGATTCTGAAGGCAAAACTGAAGAGACAAATATGAGAGTAATAGGTTCTTTTAATTGCACGAATTTGTCTTTTTCTTTTTGGGTTACGTTCCTCCTCCATATCGTCATCATTGTAAAAGGATTTTCTTTTAGTGTAGTAGACAAGGTGTCTGTGTGGAAATCTATAAGTAGGGGAATAATCTATAAAAGGTTCCTGGATCTGTTTTGATTGGATGGAGGAAATTTTACTTAAATGTGAAGATTATACATTCTGTATATTGTTTGGAGATGTGACGGATTATATTAGTCCTTGTAATTTTTATTAGGAATTTACTAAGACTGGCATTTTGTGACAACATCTTTGGTTGTTAGAATGCTCGAAATGCATTGTCCTCTTATAATGTATAATATTTTAAAAATTGTAGTGTTGATCAACCCTCCTTTAATGTATATGATATTTTAAAAATTCTAGTGGGTTATGTTGGTAAAAAGGCTATAATCGGAGGATTGTGGATGGCTAGTAGTACGTCACAAATGACAATTAATTATTAGATGGCTTTTTGACAAGTACTAAACATATACCACAGATTATATATATATACTTATTTTTTCTAATCAGCGAATTTATGACGTGGGTCTGAGATTGAAATACGTAATTGTGTATGGTGTCATGCGCTCGAGGTAAAAAGAAACCTAGGATTTGAGAACTAGGATGCGATATGTAGATGTGCTGCTATTTGTTGTTGTGAGCTAAATCTTTAGAAAAAGGAACGGTCGTACCTTTGATAAATTTGTTATAGAGAACTTTTGATGTTAACTTGAAAATTTTCGAATGATTTTTTCGAAGTAGTGTTTGTGTATACACAAACACACACTTATATATATATATATAAATTGGATATGAATATTAGCTAGCAATTCAAAGACGAGTGAAATGCTGTAGGTTGCACGCATGCATATATGTAGGCATTTCACATGCCATATTTTTATAGTAGACAGGATATAAAGAACATCATCTTAATTAGCGTAAAAGAGGGTATAAATTTACAGTAGGTAAAAGTTTCACATTGTTATAACATGAACACAAGAGGCCTTACCACGTGTAACATCAAATTAAAAGCTTTGTGTTTCAGTGTTGGCCAATGAGCTATCTCGAGTAACATTTGTATTGCATTCATAGTTGATCAACCTCGCCGACGAGTATAGTATCACATGTGTACCACCAAATAAAAAGCTTGGTGTTTCACAAGTATTCACCAATAAGCTATTTCTAGGAACATTTGTATTGCATTCGTACATGCCCAACCTCGGTGACACATAATAACCGTGTGCATGTAAGCCCTTAAATTGGTAGGGGCCTTGGGAGCTATCTTCAACGGCAAGCAATATATAATAGCAGCCCTGCCTATATGATATGCACACATCTGGCTTCTGTTTTATCCTTCTGGTTTCTATAGTTAGCCCTCCCGTAATGATATGTACCCTTCTGGATTCTGTAGTTAGCCCTCCATAAATGATATATACCCGTCTGGCTTCTATAGTAACCTCCTTGCAGCAATATACAATCCTTCTACATGAACAATACAATAGCCAACCCTATATACACTTTTGGCTTCTATGGCTCTTATAGTAACCCTCTTCAGTTTTTTAGCTTTTATATCTACATATATAGGGGCCTAGATAAACGTTCTTTAACCTTTTTTAGCTTTTGTATGTACATATAGGGGCCTAAGTAAACCCTCTGCATTTTTTTTAATAAGGTGAGTTCCTCCAACATCGCGAAGTTGCCTTCTGCAATCTTTTAGATAATTATAGGAATCAAAATATTTTCTTTTAGTATATAAAAGCACTTCATTATTATTTTTTGTTTTGTTTGGGGTTTTATACAAATCTGAATATGTTCAGCAATACGATGTGGGTGCATTAATAAATCCTCTTCACTTTTTAGCTTTTATATGTACATATAAGGGCCTCAATAAACCTTCTGCACTTTTTTATTTTAATAAGGTGAGCTCTTCCAACATCATGAACTTATCTTTTTAGCAATCTGAATCTTTTTATTGGTCATATAAGACCATTTCATTATTATTTGTTTGTTTTGTTTGTGGGTTTTATACAAATCTGAGAATCATTTTTTTTGTCATAGAAAGACCACTTCATTATTATTTTGTTTGTGGATTTTATACAAATGTGAGTTTGTTTAGCAATCAGATGTGGGTGCACTAATCACAAGTTCACTAATCATAGGTTAGACCTCTTTGGTTAATAGCCACGAGTTGATGGGTTTACTTGAGGCACAATCCTCCTTGTATTGTTTTTAGTGTCGGGAGCTCTTGCATTCAACTAGACTTGATCTCGAGTGTGCTCATTAAGAATCTTTCAACTTGAAAGAATCTTAGGCCTATTTCACATTTACATTGGAAGGAGAGTGATCCACTTGACTCAATACATTTGGCAACAAAGTGGATTTAGTGGGGCCTTTTTTGGGAGTTGAAAATGCATTTTCAACAACCTTTGTGCAAGAATGTGTTCGTGAAAGAGGAATATAAAAGCTAGGCCAAATATTTTTAGCATATAAAACAATTAAACTATCTAATATGTACACTTTAATTGTAGATACGAAGAATATGGATAGAGAGGAACCTGAAGACAATTTGGAAACAAATCAGAATGACATTGGAGAGGGACAATATAGTATTGGACTATGTTGATTGGAGCAACATAGTCCCTACTTTTTTAAATACGTGAATGGACTTTTGTAGCTTTTTTGATGCTTGATTTGAACCTAGATTTGCGCATTTGTAAACTACCACTTGCACACATAAAGAAGTAAATTTTTTGGGTTGTTGGATGTTTTCCTAGGTCAAACCTCGGTTTAGGAATTAACCTTGAAATTGTAATAATTGAATTGAAAATTAAAGTGTGCTAATATGTAGCAAAGGCTAGATCTGAGAATTGAAATATCTTATACCTTGCTAATGCAATGCTCTTTGAAAATGATCACTAAGCGTTGATGCAATAACATGAAACACAAGACTTAAAAGGAAATCAATCATGAACACATTCTTGCACGAAGGTTGTTGAAATTTTCCACAATGGAAGATTTGAAGAAGAATGCCTTGAATGTTTGATACTTGAGCTTGATGTGATGTATGTAATTGATTCATGTGTGTTTAAATGAGGGGCAAGATTTCTTTTATATCTCTCCCTATCATTTTGGATTTGGAACTTTAAAGAGAGTCGAATGGGAAGAAGTTTTCCCAAATCCTCAAATTAGTCATTAGAAGGTTTGAATTTGGGCCTTGATTATCAAGACTAAGTCACCCTAGGCAACCTAATTTGGGGCCAAGTTTCTCTAGGCAACCCAATCCTCCTAACAAAGGCCAGGACTAGAACCTGAGGTCCAAAATATTGTGATGATGTCATAATTTTAGTCAATGCAAGCCAAAATGATTAGGATCAGGCACGTGAGACCATACATGCTAAAATGAGGCCTACGTGAGAAACAAATTACACAGGGATGCAATTTATGGCTCTACATTTATCCCCCACTATAGCGAGAGTACGAGTCTACATGCACACTTGTGTGTGTGTGTGTGTGAGAGAGAGAGAGAGAGAGAGAGAGAGAGAGAGAGAGAGAGAGAGAGAGAGAGACCAAGTTCAAGGGAACAAGCCCCCAAACCTTAGGATCTTAACTCATATAACCACATGCAAGGGACCACAAAATAAAGAAAAATAAAACAAAGGAAAACAAATAAAATAGCAAAAGACACACAAAGAGGTTAGTATTAACAAATAAAGAAAAATAAAACAAAGGAAAACAAATAAAATAACAAAAGAGACACAAAGAGGTTAGTATTAAAAATAAAAGCCCCAAGTCAACTAGGACAAGAGGCCTCAATAATAGAAATGTCTCAACCTCTAATATATTCTCAGAATGTTATTTCAAGAGCACAAGTGGTCACATGGAAAGAACACGAGCATACATCAAAGATAAGACAAGAGATCATGATCTAACCAACTAGTAAGGTGTGTTATGTTTATGGGATCATATAAGTGAGAGAAAGGAAACATGAATTCCATAGTCTCACAAGTTGTTTTATGATAGGCGATCCATGAGAGAGCACAAATTCCACTGGACAACAAGTTGTGTGATTCGTGTGAGAAAAGAAGATAGATTTAAAATAGTCTAGCAAGTTGTGTTATGATAGTTTCACTCATCCCAAGAGAATTTTGTGCATAGATAATTGAGTAGTCTAGCAAGTTGTGCTATGATAGTTTTAGAATCCTTCTACACTTCTTCTGCACTTTGCGTGTTTACCTTTGGTCTTCGACTGTGTAAGAGCGGTCACAACTTCCATAACCCCAATGTCGACTCACATGTGTCAACCCATCGGAGTTACTAACCGCTCTGTGAAGAATGTACTCCCCTCAAGTTCTGACCGACCGCCACGTGTCCCCCAACACATCCCAAGGAATATTCTTTTTTTGGATAGAATTTCATGACTAACAACTTTTCTAGACATATGCTCACTTTACAATGCTTGAATCAATGCATGCATCATGATGATTTTGATAAAGTCACCACGATGTTTTGCGGTTGAACTAGCCAACAGTCACACTGCGATAAACCAACTAGATTCAAGATTTTGCCTCGAGCTCAGGAATTTGAGCGATCCATGCCAGATTCTTCGACATGACGATTGATTGTAACAAAATGTAATCATTCTGAGACCATATCGAATGAGGGGTGTTCTATAAAACCTTGACAATTTGTATTTTGAAAGACGTTGGAAATATTGGACTTCAGTTCAATAGGTGAAGAAATATATAGTACTATTTGTAGAGTTCCTACTTTTTTGAGAACAAGACTGTATGGCTTGTAGTCCAAGGGTGTATACTGTAGCATATTCTTTCTAGGACATTCTCTCTCACCTTGGCATGTTTGTTCTTAATAACTCATGGGGATTGTGTACTCAGTGCCTTTTCCTTTTGGTTAGTCAATGTGTACTTACGAGATAGCCAAATTAGGCAAGCATTATGATTTGTCAGACATGGTGCAAAACCAACTATTTGCCAACATGAAAAGATTGAAGAAGGATAAAAAAAAAGAGGTTAAGTTCGGATCACTACTTGTTTGTTTATATTATTATGTTAAGAACTTCTTTCCTGGAATAGGTGAAGTGAATTGGAGCATAGATAGACCAGTAATTAATCAAATCAATGATTATATTGAGAAATTAGGAGACAAGTTTAATAAGATTATGTGGGGATATTTTAAAGAATTTCAAATTAAAATGCAAGAACGCTATCAAATACCCCTGTCGGTAGTAGATAAGTATAGAGATTCTATTTGTTTTCTTGTAGACACTAACACATGCAGAATCCAACCAGTGGAACCAAGGACATCTTGGGTTCCAACATTCGGTTATGAAGTTACAGAAAAGGATATAAATGGATGTGATGAATACATTTTGAAGCAACCAAAGGATACAACAATCAACAAATTTGGTACATATGAGGAAGCTTACAAAAGAATTACATTAAATATTAAGAAGCCTAAGATTCTAAAGAAGAAAGAACAAATGTTAAAGAATTTGACAGTTGAGTATAGAAGCGGTGAAGGTGACAATAGTACACAACTAGAGGAGATAGAAGAGAAACCACAAGTGAAGCCCCTACCATCTATTCTATAGATTGAGGACAGTGAAGTTCAGGACGTGGAAGCAAAAATGAATACACCTACAACTATCAGTAAAGGAGAAAAAGGGATTGGGGAGACACCAAAAAGGAAACCTAAAAAAGAGGCAATCACAACCTCAAGTATATGAGAGAAGAAGCACTAGGAGTCAGAGGAAGACCCCCCTGCTACTTTGAAGCAAAGTGATACAAATGAAGAGGATACCGAATCGGAGAAGGAGATCATGACACGGGGAAGTGATCAGGCAAAAAACAATTCAAGATTTCCACGAACCCTATTGAAATGATAGAGTACATAACTAAGATAGGATTAGTTGGGAGAAGCAATCCCACCACCTTTGAAAAATTGATGGAGGAAGATAAGAAATTGATAGAAGACATTAGTGTCAAACATTTTCTTAAGTACAATAAATATCCTGGAGATGTGAAGGATAATGTTCCAAGAGAATTGTATGAGAAGTTATTTATAAGATTGGATTCAGCCTACCATAGAGTTGAGGAATTGAGAACAAAAACATTGAAGAACCTATAGCCAAAGTTATCAAATAATAATGTTGAAGTATACATGAATAAGTATAAGACAGATTTCAGAACACAGAAACTAACAGCTAAAGTTCTAGCAAATGAAGAATCTGTATTAGAACAAGATATAACTGAATTGTGGAAGAAAGTATCAAAAAAAGAGCAAAATCAGGGCTATTCAGAGGCATGACCCTCAAATATTGATGATACTTTTACTGTAAATGAGATAATCAACAATGCACCTAATGGAACTAATATGTTAGCAACCAAAGATGCAGTTATTATTGAGGACATTACTGAAGAACTTGAGAAGTCAACTGAGTAACAAGAAGATTTAGAAAAAATCACTAGTGGAAGAGAAGATGATAAAGTTATTACAAAGAAGACTACAAAGGATCAACAAAGTCATGAACAAGTCACTGCACAGGTAACAGAGCAAGGAAATTTACCAGACCCTTTACTACATAGTACAAAAGAAATATTATAGGAAATGAAGAAACAAGATGAAGTATTACATGAATAGAACCCCATATCAGCTAACCAGCAACATTCACCTACCAATATGGAACAAACAAATACCGAGAAGGAAACCAACATCGACAAGCAATATGATCTAACAGATATCAAAGACAAGCAACATGACACCAGTGAAAAACATCCAGATGAAGAAAAGAAAGATGAAGCAAAACAAAAGAAAGATGAGAAGAAAGGAGGAGATGAAGATAAAGATAAAGATGAAAAGGAGTAGAAAGATGCCAAAGGTAAATAGAAAAGGGAATTAGAAGAAGAAGAAGAAGAATAAGAATAAGAAGAAGAAGAGAATGTAGATGATGAAAACCCTGAGTTTGAGATACTCAAACAAGATCCGAGAAAATTGAAGAAGAACAAGGATAAAGAAGAATACACAAGAGTTCTGGATAAGAAGGCCAAATTGGATACAGAAAAAGTAAAGAAATAAAATAAGAGAGTTTTGATTAGAACATTAGATCTATTTGAAGATCTTATGCCAGATGTTACTCTGGATGAAGAAGAATCATTAGTTCACCAGTTTAAAGTTTATATTGACGAGATAAGTCATTCAGGACAAGATTTGGAGGAAAGACTAACCAACAATGCAACAAAGAAACTGGAAGACAACATTGTACAACAAATGTTAACCAAGATTGCAATTTTGAAAGTGGAATTATCAAAGGTTATTGACAATTTGAAGGAAATTTTGAAGAAAGCTATAAAAATGCACACTAGATTGTGTAATTTTGTAGAATTTACAAGAGATATTGACAATAAGATTAAAATAAATCATAATGAGCTAACACAACATATTGACAATCTCCAGTCTACAACAAATTTTATGGACCATTCAACAGAGATGAGGGATATTATTTCAAAGGAGCAAGAGATAAAAATAGAGAGAGCAAGGCAACATATGCAGATACTGGAATTACAAGGTATAATAACGCCACACATAGATATCATAAAAGCTACTATTAAAACAACAGAGAAAATTGTGCAAACACCAGAGTTAAGTTTCGTGGATAGTCTTGAAAAACTCGCTTCAGATTTAAACATACACATGATCAGATTGAAAGCACTACAAGAATCATGCGAAACAATTTTGAAGAACATAGGAGATATGTATAATTTTATCATTGCTAAACTATAAGCAACCTGAATCAAGATACGCCAATTGCAAATATCATTTGGCATTGAGTGCCAAAAATGAGAAGTATAAGAAAAGGGGAAGTATAATAATAAATATAAAGGGAAGTATATCGACATATACATGACATATGACATATGCCAAAGTTTTTTCCATTAATGCCAAAGGGGAAGATTGTTGGAAATCATTGACATTATGATAAGTTGTCATTGATGTCAAATAGAAAATTAATTACTATCATAATTACTATCAGAAAAAGGAAGAGTTATCAGAATAATGAGGTCAACTATCATAAGCTGACCACTATCGGTCGTAAGAAAAATCACGAAGCAACCGACGAGAGAAAGAATAGGAAAATGGTTTACGGAAAGATCAAGATTAAGTTTTTGATTAACCCTATGATGAAAGGTCAGGAATAAAGAACACGTGAAGGAGATTCAATGATAAAATCTTACAAAACAAATTATGAAGAAGAGTAGTCGAGAAGAAGTTACGAGGACAAATTGAGAAGAGAAGCGAACCAGAAAGCAGAAAATAATTGAGAACAAATATTTAGAGCATAAGGGATCTGACAAGATTTGGAAGGAAGCGTATACATGTAAATAACTATATTGTGAAGAATCCTAACAATTTCTACAAGGTATTGTAAATCCCTTAACCATTTAGTCTCTAACAGGACAGATAAGTTCATTTTTGTGTGAGCTTTTTGTAAATCCTTTGACAGGGTGAACGCTGTACAAGCGAGATTAAATCTCTTAGCAGAGTAGTCGTAATAGGATTGTAGATACAATTAATAATGTATCAGTCACTCCTAACTGGGCGAGTCACTTAGAAGGTGACATATTGTAAGGCCTAACATGCAAAATATTTTTATGTAGTGAAGAGTTGTGGGTGTCATCCCCACCGTAGTTTTTCCCTTTGACCAAGGGTTTCTACGTGACCAAAAATCTGTGTTATGGGTGTGTGGATCTGATTATGTGTTACTGTTATTTACTTTGTTTTTAAGTTACAACATATCGGTAATACTATGGACACTATCACTTAATGTTACTATCAATTGATGTTTAATGGTTTAAAGTTCAATCAAGTGAAAAAGAAGTATAAGTTTGTTAGTTTTGATTCACCCCCTGTTAGTACCCAATCTTTCCAAGTAAAAAGAAATCCTCAATAGCTATGTCTCTAAAGAGAGCACTAAATTTTGGTGGTGAGTGGAGAAAAGGGTCCCACTGGGCCTGTCAAAAAATATTGTTCAGCACTAACAAGCAACCTCTGGGGTTTTAGAAGATGTCTCTTCATTCCTTAATAAGGGAAAATGAGAAGGAAAATTTTGAAAGTAAAACCTAAACTACATGGGTGATGTGCCAAATATTTTATAACATTTCATAGGTTCATAGAAAAACCTCAAAAAAACCTTGGAAACTTTCCTTCTAGGGGAGCTACCATTGGGGATGGACACAAAGCGAGAGAAAGGGTCCAAATAAAGGTAGCTAGGCTCCTGCAAGTGTTCAAATTTATTAAGAAATGAACATAGTACAGGAAAAATATTCTTGAGTGGAACCCAAAAAAGAGACACTCTAGAATGTCTCTACGTTCCAGAGAGAAATAAATCCTATTAAGGTCAAATACGAGTACCCATACCTATCTAGTTTGCGAGATGATGGAGAAAATTGTAGATAACACATTTTGACACCTACTTTATAGGCTAATGGAAGAGCTAAAAAAAGACATAGTTTGTTAATTCTCAACATAAGTGGAACACAAAAGAGCTAACATAAATTATTGGGCTTGGTATGAAATATATCAATACAATACACTCTAATTAACAAAAGAAGAAAGGAAACATATGCACAACTTCCATTTTTTGTTAACAGTAAACATGCAATGGAAATCAAGTTGTAGAATATACATGCAATGGAAATCAAGTTGTAGAATATATATGCTACATAGTACACCATAGAATGATAAACCATAGTACAACAACTAGGAAAGATTCCTCAATAATACTGAAATTTACAACTGATGAACTGCTTCTTTATCTATAGATGTGTAGATATACATATATTTTTAGGCAAGCCACTGGGGTTTATATATACTTCAATCTTAGAGGTAAAGCAAAAAGTATATTGCCCAAAATTTGACACGATCTGATGAAGGCAGCGGTTGCACAAATATTTTCCTGGTTGATGCTGATGGTGGCTAGGTGCTAGTTGTTTCATCATTTGGCCTTTTACCAATTTAGAGTGGAAAAAAACTTTATTTTCTACCTTTTACCTTTTCATGTCAGCATTTTCTCGATTGGGAAGGATCTCCTTGAGATTTTCCTTTGAAGTGGATATGTGGCAATGAACACGCATAAATATGGGCCTTTCTCTCATTTTTGGAATACCACGACCGACTGGGACACACATTATGCTGGTATGTGTTCGTGGAGTTCTTTCGACAGAGCTATGTGGGGGATGCACAATAATGGAACACGGTTAAGGGTCAGAGAAAAGGTTAAGGGTCAAGGAAGCTGATCATTGTGGATGTGGTCTACAATACCCAAGGAGGCTTCCACCACACTCAACATCTATGTTGATCACAAGTTTCTTGATTATAGGGTTGTAAAATTTTTATTCCTTGGAATCTTCCTTATAAGATATGAAAATTCACTTTCCTCCTTTATCATCTATTTTTTTATTTTCTCCTTTTGCACAAAGCCATATTCCATGTACTAAAAAGTATAAGGTACTCCACATTTCATTTTATTATTTATAAATTCAATATAGAATATTGTTACATAAAACCTTTGTGGGACATCTATTTACTACATGCATATTAGTTTTACAACAACCTTACTCCAATAGTCACTTATAAGTCTCTTGGCCTTTAAAATGTTTCTTACCATCTTCATAACGGTTCTTTTCTTTTTCTCTACTACTACATTTTTTATGGAGTAAATTTTATTGTAAATTCTTTTTTGATACCTTCATTCCTTCAAATATTAATTTTTTTCCTGCATTATGTCATCTTCTTTATCAATTTTTTTACACGGACCAACTATGAATTAAACCTAGGACCTTGATAAAATTTCCGCATTGCTTATGAGATAGGGCCTTAAACTCTTTGAACTTCTCCAATTCTTCAAATTTATGTTGTAAGTAGACCCATGCCTTTCTAGTTTAATCATTAAGAGAAGACATATAATATTGATTTTTGGCTATATTAAGATTTTTCATAGAGCCACATAAGTGTATATACACTAACTCTAATTTCTATTTTAATTCTTGGAGTTCTTATTAAAAAGGTTGTCTAAGTTATTTTCCTAAGATGAAAGCTTCACATTTTTAGTTAGGATTTATTATGGCTAGTAACCCCCTAGTCACATTATTCTTGGTAACACCCTAACCATATTCTTCTTGGATAAATATGAAGTCCAAAATATTTAACATGCAAACATTAAGTACTAGCTCGCTTGGAGGGATATTTGATGAACATATTTGTTGAACGCACTCCGAATGCTGAGAGAGGGGGGGTGGGGTGAATCAACATAAACCAAAATGACACTAGAGTAAATAGCTAAATTCAATATTCACCACATGAAACAATAACCAAGTAATGAACAAAACCAACAACACATGAACACCAAGATTTTATAAGTGGAGAACCCAAACTGGGAACAAATATAGTGAGAACTTGCACACAAAGATAATTCACTGATGTATATAGTTTGATTACAAAATATGGTAGGATTTCACTGCTTCGGGCTTGCAACCAGAGGCTCACTTCAAAAGTAGCAAGATAGTACAAAGAACTTGTGCACCCAAGAATTTTTGTCCTAAGGATAAGGTACATACAAATATTTACAATAGATAAAGAGAGATTCACCTAATAATAAAACTAATATGTACAACAATAACGCACTGTCTCCGCCTTTTATTCTTTGTTATATAAATTGGCTTCTTTTCTTCCAAAAATCTTCTTGTATTTCTTCACTAGTTTGCCTACAACTCTCTTGTTTCATACTTTCATTTTGCCAAATAAAACACTGTACTTATATATAAGATAGATCATTGGAGATTACAAAAAGACTGGCCATGCCAAAATGATATTACAATTTAAGTTACAATTCATCCATGGAAACAAAAAAATTCAATAAGGTCCCATGCCAGAAGCATCCATGTCAAAACATAGAATGGACCCAACCAGATAAGAGATAAACATTAAATGCATAAGTCACTCATAACACAAACCCATCCAGATTAGAGATAAAGATTAAATGTATAACCTAAAACTAAATAAAGAAGCATGCTCCACTCCAGGGATAGAGGAACCATGAGCACACCAAATATATCCTAATTCCATATCTACAATTACTAGAACAAATTTTCCATATCAAACATGTAGAAACACACTAGACAAAGAACCACATAACTTGCCAACTATATTAGGACCTCCACACACTGTGGTGAGATCCACACACCACGCTAGGAAAATATCACTTGCCAAAAGTCCATGTTAGAAGCCATCACAACATATTTCCAAATCAGACCATAAATTGATGATATCTATGTTGAGATGATGTTGCTGGCATTGTTTTCACTAATGTCAAAACTGGTGTATCGAATTATTGTGCATCTAGTATTGAATAAAATTAATTTATCTTATGCAATTTTGTATTACACTAGATGTTGTGGATGGTTCGATAATAATTATTTATCTTTCTGATACATTTACCATGTTTGGTGGATGAAGTTGGGGTGATTGCTGTACTCATAGTTTCCTCTGTATATCCTTGGAATATGATGATTCATGCATTATATCATAAGTTTCAATATAACAGTTGGAATCATTTTTTTTAGATCGTTGTTTCTCAACGTTATCCTTTTGTTGGTGTTGAATTTTGTTACGATCAAGACATGGTCTTGGTTGTAGCGTTCCCATTGATCCCAAAAAATATTTATCTTTTGGTGCTTAAGCTATGTAACATGTTTATCTTATGTAAGACATATCTTTGGGTCCCTTGGTAGTGTGCTGGGCATTTCTCATATGTATGACCTATCCTTTAGGTCTGGCGCTAGCGTGTTGATCCTCATTGTATATCACAAGATACTTTATTATCAAGTCGATATGTTTTTCTAGGCTGAAATATGTTTGTGTATTCATTAAATATCTATATACCTATAGAACATCTTTTGGATCCAAGTATGGATAAGGTGAGAATACTAATGATGATATGATGTGAGTATGACTATATGGTGAAGTATGTGAATCAAATAAGAAGGGAAAAGGATAATATTGATAAAAAAGGAAAAAAAGTGGTGTAAGGTTTTGAAGAAGATCTCAGCTCAGATCTACTACTGATTGTAATAGTGTTATTCATTAGAATTGAATCCATCCATGTGTAAATGCAATTACATCAGTTCAAGTTTTTTTTTCTAAGATCATTTTTTTTGTATTAGTTGTGGCTGCTTTTGTATTTAGGATAGTGAGCCCAATCGGTAGTAAGCCTACCAACAATGAGAATTGCAAAAATTTCTCTAACCCGTGTCACCTTAACCGATGTTCTTATTCATTAGAATTTGATTCTTTGTGGTGTTTACCATCTTGGCTTTCCACTTAAATCTGGTGTTCATTATGCTTTCATATTTATCAGTGTTTAGATTATCAGTTTGAATTAACATTATTACCAGTGTAGTTAAAGTTTAAAATATCTCAAAATAACTGATTCACCCCCCTCTTAGTTATCCAAGGCTATTCAACAAACTACAACACTTGAAGACACTATTTTTGGAACACCGGGAGTACTTTTTAGAACACTAGAAAACACCAAAATCAAGACCATAACCTATTTATACAATACAAAATACATCTTCATATCTTAAACCATGATTTCTAGAACAAATTTCTAGAAAGCACAATTGTACGAATAATTATAGCACTTTCATCTGCAATTGCAAAAATGTGTCACTGAACCACTGACATTCAGACAGAGCCAAGGACTTTTGGAGATAAGAAAATAACTCTAAAGCACTGAATATAATCTCTAGAATACATCCGTATCTTCCACAATTTTGTAGCACTGAATACATACCTATATTCCACTATTGTGTAACACTGAATACATACCTATCTTCCACTTATCTATAACACTTGAAAACATACTCATCTTCTACTATTCTATAGGTTCAGTAGTAGAAACATTCCCAACACATAATGTAACTTCTCCAAATATAGAAAACTTCCTGACAATATGTTTGAGAAAACAAAAACACCTCTAGAACATAATGCTTGACATCAATGACAACTAACAACCAAACATATATTTCCAACAATCTCCCCCTTTTTCATTGATGGAAAAAAATGACCAAAAATATTTTACAAAGAAATAAATTACTATAAACTCCCCCTTATTGAAATAACCAAAACAATCCCAAACAAATAAATAATTTCCTCATCTTTCTCCCCTGTTTCCATCAAAGAAAAAGGAAAAAACATGCTTACCACTGCACAACTTTGATAACAACCACTAGCATCAGTCCAAATAAATAATAAGTCAGAAATATGCCCTTGAATAGATGCACCACTCTGATGCACTAAGAAGAAAGAAGGGAAACAACCCCAAGTTTCTCCTGGAGAAACTAAAAAATATCCCCAACATATGATGGAACATTTTTCCAATTGTCTTTAGTCATTTATACTGACTCAACATAGTAGGAATCTTTTCAACTAATAGATCATCTTCATCTGATGAGATAAGAGAAGCAACATGCTCCTCACCAACAACAACCTGTACATTAATACCTACAACTTCCTTATGCTTTCCAACACTTCTCTATTCTTATTCTTTACTATCATTTGAAACAATCACCGGAGTAAAGAAACACTCTAGATACATCCATCTGACACTCTTATCTTGATTACCAAAGAATAAATCCTCTGTAAGTATCTTTCTCATACTTCTGCCCTTATCTTTTTTTTCCCTTCACCGGAAGCAACAAAGAGTTAAGCCACATCTTCAATCCTTTCACCACTAATATCGTTTGGAGTCTCAATAATGCTTATACATTCTTCCTCAGTAATATTATAAGACAACATAGTTTCCCAAACAATTTAATACTCTACCTCTTCTATGTAGCAGGAATCAACATAGAAACAATCAATTTCCATAGGAGAAAACTAGTTCCACATACTCATACTATCCTTCAAATTATCAAAGAATATTCTATAATCAACGTCACTGTTATCCAAGCTATCCAAATGTATAACATTTCTCTAATCCATATTTGAATATAAATTAGCATGAAATATCTCTCGCATAACCAAACAATTAATACAATATTTTCAGAACTATACAATCACCTTTCTAGACCACATAATACAAATCTTACCTTTGAAAAATCCTCCACTCATTAATCCCATGCTAAGAAGATACTCAACATATATCCTTGAGGGGGAAAAATATATTCATATGAAAAATCCTCCTCAAACCCCACAGTCTGAGTCATTTAACAAAGGAGGAAACAACATCCAAAATGGATGCTGGACCACCATCAGAAGCACCTTCTGTGATCTTCATCAAATATGTATTCTTCCTTTATTTTGGGTTTTCTAAAATCATCGAGTAATCATCCATATTTTTTCAAAACCTTACAATATGTCCTATCATGTTACATTTATAGAAAACCAGACCATCCTTTTTCACTTTTGCAGTTATATTATTCCTGACATTGATATTTATACTACATTCAACCTTTCTATGTACATATCCATTGTATCCATAATATTATCCATTGAAATTATTAACATTTATATTCTCATTCACTCTACTGAAGTTCTTAAAATTCATTCTATTTATGCACTGAACTGTCTTATGCCCTAAGTTATAGAAATGATAACATATTCCATTAAAAGCATAACTTCTTTTAAGACTTTTACATTCATTAGCTCCGTGCCCTACTTTATTACAAGAAAAATAGATTCTATCAATAAATGAGTACCTATAATGAACAAGAGAAGGTCTCTGATTCATCAATCCCTTTTTGTCCTTTGCATGCATATGATATACCATATTTTTTTTTCACCTGCTTCTATTTTACTAGCTCCTTTTTATCTTCCATATGCTTCTGGTCTACCATATATATTTTTTCTTCCTATCTATGGTCTAACATATCCTTTTCATCTTATCCATGCTTCTGGTCTACTATATCCTTTTTGTCTTCTTACTGCTTCTAGTCTATAATAACCCATTCAACTCCCTCCATATTTTATGATTCATCCTTTCTCTCCTTACCATTCTTTAGCAATGCAAAATCCACTTTGTCTTGATTGAGTTACATGTCAACTTCATCTCCCCATCCTCCATTTAACTGAGTTAGAAAATACAGATTCTCACATTTGTCTTCAATATAATAGATATTCCCAGTAGTTCTAAAACCTTCAACAACCCTTTTACAAGTCTGTTTATTTTTGATAACACAACCATCACTTTTGAACATAAATTCATAACATTTCTTACATATTTGAATAACACTTTAAAAAATATGTTTCAAACCCTCAACATAATAAACACCATCAATTTTATGTTTAACATTGATTGAAATGGTTCCAATGCCTTTTATTTGTGCACTTCCTTCTCCTACAAATCTGATTATTCCATCATCATAATCTTCAAACTTGATAAATATTCTCAAGTCTCATGTCATATGATTTTAACATCCAAAATATATAATCCATGAACCTTCAATAACTTTAACATGCACAGTCTCCTCTTTCTTTTGTGAAATAGATAGAAATAGATATTTCTCAATTGTTTCATTAGTATCCTCATCTTTAGAAAAGTAATTTTCCATAGAACATAAGCTCTTTTCACCATTTCTTTTGAAATTTATTCTCTTTTTGAAATCACTCTTCTTTTGATTTCCTTTTCTATCACCATCTTTTGACTCACTATGATAATCCATATACTTGCAATCATTAGCAAAAAGTCCCATCCTTCCACAATCAAAGAACTTACGAGGTAACTTACCTTTGTACCTACCGGTGCCTCACTTGAATCTTATTGAAATATATGTGTCAAATTCCTCTGATATCTTATATGTCTCAGGTTTAACATCTTAAACAAATCTTAATGTAGCTTCTCTCTTTTCTCTTTCAACTTCTAGAATCTCAAATGCAAAAATGAACCAATAAGTTGACCAATTGAATACTGACTTAGATCATTGATCTCCCTTGTT
Source organism: Thuja plicata (assembly GCA_018584345.1). Taxonomy (NCBI): domain Eukaryota; kingdom Viridiplantae; phylum Streptophyta; class Pinopsida; order Cupressales; family Cupressaceae; genus Thuja; species Thuja plicata. Next base: position 1,185,873 of record MU223584.1, read on the forward strand.
GAACATGCCATTGGTATGAAATCCTTTGGTAGGGTTAATAATTTCTTCAGTATAACACCTGTATCTTCTAGATATCTACCGACAACCCCGATTCCATCAACAATGTCTATGACTCTGTATATGTAACTTTCAACACCCTAATCTTTTGCCTTTCTTAAGACTTCACAATTCTGTTTGATATTCATTAGTCTTTTTTGTCTTTTATTTAAAATATCATTCAAATTCCAAGACCAACTTATCCCATATCTCTTTATCACCTTTTAAACCTTTCACCTTCCTAAATACGATGTCACATATAAACTACTAAAAAGGATTGCTCTAACTTTCACCTTATCTTCTTTTGTCTTTCTTCATCATTAGTCAAAGGTATTCCAAAGGGAGGATATAAACTAGTTTGTATAACCTCCCAAATACCATTTTGTAATGTTTCTAGATACATTTTCATCTTGTTCTTCTAATAAGGAAAATTAGTTCAATCAAATACTGGAGCCTGAAAGTGTAAGTTCTGCACTGTCCCAGAACTGCTTCAAGTGATTAACCTTCTTCAAGATGAACCTTTCTCTGATACCAATCGTTGAAAACACTCAAGATGCTGAGGGGGGGGGGGGGGGAATCAACATATGTTNGGGGGGGGGGGGGGGTGAATCAACATATGTTGGCTATTGTTGAATATCATGCATATATGTGCTGACATTGATATTTTTTCATGATGTCAACATATTTCTACTGTTGGTGACAGTGTTCCTGGTATGTTTATTGAGAAGATTGATTTGGAATGACTACTATATTGAATATTAGATGATGTGAATGTATAGATGGTTTCATGGATGTTGTTAGTTGACACATGTTAATTTATAAAGGTTCACATGATGATCTGAGAGAATTATGAATGATTGATCTGAGACTGGTATTTTGGATGTTTGGTAAGAGACAATATTTTAGTATTTGGATCGGTGTAGTTTGGTTATGAAATATTTCTAGTTACTAACCTGGTAGTGATTTTAGGACATGGATGTGTGTCCTCAACTTGAGTGGTTCATGATTTGGATGCTGACAACCTATTTTCTTAAGTGACAAAGGTTGCTGATTGGTGTTCTTGTTGGACAGTGCAGAAATAATGATGAATGAATTTTGAGATAGAGTTTTTTGGTTGTTTTTGTAGCATTTCACATTTATTTCTAATGTTTATAGATTGTGTCCCATTCGTGTTTCCATATTTCATTGAGTTATGCGATCGGATTTGGTGTTTCTCTTGTGGCGTGTTGGTATTATTATTTCTCTTGGCTGACATGGTGGTATAGCATGTTGCTATGGATTGTGGCATGCATTATGAAGCTGGAGTATGTTTGAGGATGAATATATGGATCCCTACTATGTATTTTCCAACATGTTTTTGATCACATTGTTATTTTTGTTGCAATTGATTAAATATTTTTAATTTAGGTCCTTGGCTGGCCTTGAGGAAATAAGTTTATGAATTGTATAAATGTAACGATGTAATACCCCTTTGCGGATGAGAAGAGAGTGTACAAAGGAAGAGGATCTGTATGCACAGAGGTATGAGTTGAGGTAGTTATTTTATGTACTTCATTGGAATTATATTGGTATATCAAAGATTCTATCAGTTAGTTCATGAGTTGTGGACTGTTGTCCATTGTGAATTGTAATAAGAGATTTCTGTATGGTAGTGAGCCTTCCTTTGGGTTGTTACCCGTGTTGTATTTGAGAAGTGAGCTCTAGAAAGTGTGCCTAAATGCATGTGTATTCACCTTATAATACTCCTAATAGGGTAAAGTGATTTTAATAGAGTACATCATCTTGTGGGTTTGATCCCCACCATGGTTTTTCGCTTGACTAGGTTTCCATGTCAAAAATATTGGTGTTATTTGTTGATTTATGTGTTGTGATATTGCATTAATGTTTATCATTCAGATCTATGATCAAAAGGTTAAAATATGATTAAGGTTTTGAGTTTTAGGATATAACTAATTCACCCCCAGTTGTGTGTGCTTCCTTGTTCCTAACAATTGGTATAAGAACTAAGTCATCTTTTGGAATCTTGATCGCTCGAGGAGATCCAAGATGGCAGATTTTAAGAAGGAAAGTGCGATATTTAAAAGCACTAACTATTCCATATGGAAGGGTCAGCTGATTATACATTTGAGATACATCATAGAAGATTACTAGGAAATCACTAGGAAGTCTTACAACCCCCCACATATATTTCTACTAAAACTCGAGATGAGAAGAAGCAATTTCAGTACAAAATCAGAGCAAAAGAAGCATTATTGAGTGCCTTGTCAGATACATAAAATAAAAATATTATGGAATTAATGACTGCACATCAGATATGGAGTTAATTAGATATTTTTCATGAAGGAGATGCATATGTGAAGCAAGCTAAGTTTTAGATTTTGAAAGGGAAATATGAGGCATTGAAGACGAGTGAGGATGAAAACATCAGTTCTTACATACTAAAGATAAATGAGCTTGTTTGCGGAATCATATGCACTAGTGTAAAATTAGAGGAAGAATAAATTATTTAAAAGATACTTAGATCCTTGACCCCTACTTAGAGACACAAGGTTGATTCTATTGAAGAGATCAGGACCATGGCTATAGTAACAAGAGACACATTGGTTGGTAAGCTATCTACCTTTGAAATGAGTGAATTTGGCAATGCACTTCCTAAAGTTGAATTTGCATTTAAGGCTACTATTTCTAAGTATAAGAAAAGGTATGACCCTGGAGAGGGTTCATCAAAGTTTGGACCCATATAGTCTAAGGAATGGGAAGAGATTGAGGAAGAAGAGAGGAAGCTTACAAAGCTTGAAGCCCTAATTTCTAAGATATTTCCTAAGGGAGATGGTAAATATTAAGGAAAGCCACCTTTAAAATTTTTTTCATGTAAAAATGTTGGTCATATTTGATGTAGGAGCATCTTGGGATCTTGACAATCTTGCATCAACCAAAAACATTTTTTTTTCCTAATTTTCTGTTTGATCAGTTCTGGTGTTTCTTTCTGTGATCATTCTGTGCATATTATTAGAGGCTACAATCATTCTAGCATGTTTGTAGCTTCCTTCTTTTCACCCTCCTAGGATATTTCATCATTTAGATAGTTTGTGTTCGATATCTTTCAGATTCTTGGTGAGACTGTCCTATTCTTCATTTGCTGGCTAGTCTTTGTATTTTTTGATCTCGTAAAGGTTTTCCTGATCAAAAAATCTCAAAAACTCATTTCTCTATAATGTCACATGTCTGGATGACCTATTAGAGGGATTGAGATTCATTTTCCACTCGTTGGATGAAGATCCTTATGATTTTGGGTCCTGCCCTATCTATGTAATATGTTTTCTTTTTCATTGAGAAATGTAATCTTTCTTGGTCGACCTAATGTTTGCGAAGGCCTTATATACTCTTGTAATTGTTTTCCATAGGATGTAGGAGAAAGATAGAACAAAATAGTAGCTTAGGACTTGTAGGATTATGATCAATAGATCAGACATAAGAAAGTTCCTACAAAATGTTTATGTAGTCATTGTTGATTGCAGATGTTATAAAAATATAACCTATTGAAGGTTCTAATTAGGCCTGTATGCCTGAAAAGTATCATTTATTGCTGTTATTATTGTAATTGACCATTAAATAATAATAAGGTTGATCTTTAATTCATTTCCTCTTGTTTTATTTTGCTTCTGTTGTGTGATTCTTGCTGCAAGGATCAGTTGAACTTAGTGAGTTCCCACTGTCCTTGACTGCATCAGGTGGTATCAAAGAAAGGTTTTACAACAAGGTTTATTTGGTGGGGTGGAAGAAGAAAGGATATGAACTACATCTAATAAAGACTATGAATATGGCTAGAAGGAATGCTAGAGGTGGAGGAAGGAATGCAGATCCAACTGTCTTGGATTTATTGAGGCAAATTTCTGCTAGATTGGAAGTGGTGGAAACTACTCAGAGGAGAGGAAAACATATAGAAGATGGAAGTGACGAAGGAGATGAAAAAAATCATAACTAGGCCAGGGAAGGAGAGAACAATGAGGCACCACCATAATTGAATCAAGAAGAAGAAAGGTTCATCATAGCTTTTACTAATGTGAATAAGAGACCTTATTTCAATCTACCTGATTATCATGGAAACCTGGATTCTAATGAATTGATAGATTGGATTATAGATATGGAAACATAATTTGAACTTTAAGGAACTTGTAATGAGAAGAAGGTAAAATATGCCTGTACCAAGTTAAAAGATATGCATCCTTATTGGGGGAACATTTACAAACAGGTTGGCAGAGAAGGGGTAAATATAAGATCAAATCTTGGGATAGAATTGTGAATAAATTAAAGGCTATATTTTTGACTGGAGATTACCAAGTAAGTATATTTTGGAAGTTGCAGAACTTGAAGCAGGACTTAAGTGTTAAGAGTTACACCGAGGAGTTTTATAAGATGAATATTAGATCTGGTCATGTAGATGATGAAGGTGAACAATTTGCTTGCTACCTTAATGGTTTAAGGGTGTTAATACAAGATGAAATCAATCTGATATAGATTAGGAGTGCAGAAGAAGATTACAAGTGGGATGTGAAAGCTAAATAAAAGTTGAACCAAACACATGAGAAAAGGAAAAGAGGTAAAGGAGGAAGATTTCAGAGAATCTGATTCAACAATAATACCAAAGGATGTATATCTTCTGCATATCAAGGAAGGAATGAGTTAGAAACTAAGGATAATGATTGCTATAGGTGGAATGATAGGATTTCCTATCAAAATGAAGGACAAGGTAGTGGTGAAAGAAGGAAGTTTAGTGACACTTGTTTCAACTGTGGTGAAGCAGGGCACCAAGCCTTTAAGTCAAAACAAGGACACTCTGAGAAGAAGGTAGTAAGCGAACATAATTTGCAGATAAGGATTCCATTGGATAAGTAAACAACAATCAAGAAAAGGAAGGAGAAGCCTTGATGACTCAAAGAATCCTATATCATAGAGAAAAAGATAAGGAATATTTAGAGAGGAAGAATTTGTTCAGAACTAGATGCAAGGTATAAGACATGGTGTGGAATATTGTCATAGATAATGGAATCTTTCCTCAGAGGAATTGGTTGACAAACTGAAGGTGCAGAGGTTGAAGCATCCTAAACCATATTAGATTGCATGGATAGAAGATGAACACATGGTACTGGTAAGTGAACAATGTCTGGTTAAATTCAACACTGGGAAGTATTATGATGAGGTTTTGTGTGATATTATGCCTATGGATGTGTGTCATAGCTTTTTGTGTAGACCATGGTAGTATGATAGGCAAGCTATACATGATGGGAGGAAGAATATATATTCCATTGTTGCTAATGGGATGAAGAAAAAAATGTTACCTTTAGAGGAACCCCTTAAGAGTGAAGTGTGTACTAGTTCAAGGATTTGTTTAGTGGATGGCAGAAAGTTCTTGGATGGCATGAGGCATGATAATGTGTGTTTTGGCTTAGTACCCAAGAAGTCAAAGGAGATTGTATCAGGATAAGAAAAACCAAAATAAATCACTAGATTGTTGAATAAGTATGCATACATCATATCAGATAATGTCCTTGATGGATTACCACCTGTGAGGAGTATTAGCCATTGTATGGATTTGATACCAAGGGCTAGTTTTCCTAAAAAAGAAGCCTATAGGATGACACTAGCAGAGAATGAAGAACTCAATAGGAAAGTACAAGAATTGTTACATTGGGGATTTATCAAAGAAATTATGAGTCTATGTGTAGTTCCTACAGTGTCAACACATAGGAAAGATGGACAATGAAGGATGTGTACCGATTATAGAGCCACCAATTGGATCATAATCAAGTATTAGTTTCCTTTGCCAAGGATCGATGATTTGATGGATTGTTTGAGTGGAGCCAAATATTTCACCAAGATGGATTTTAAGAGTGGATATCATAAGATTAGAATCAGAGAAGGTGATGAGTGGAAGATCACATTTAAGACAAATGAAGGATTGTATGAGTGGTTGGTAATTCCCTTTGGATTGTCTAATGCACCAAGCACTTTCATGAGGTTAATGAATGAATTTCTAAAGAAATTATTAGGTAAGTTTGTCATTGTGTATTTGGATGATATCTTGATTTTTAGTAAGAGAAAAGAGGAGCATGTGATGCATGTTAGACAAGAATTGTAGAGGTTAAGAGAAGAGAAGTTACTAATCAACATCAAAAAGTGCACTTTCATGAAAGAAGGGTTCATATACTTCGAATTTGTAATATCTACTAAAGGGTTGAAGATGGATCCTAAGAAAGTGAAATTCATTATTGATTGGCCTACACCAAAGAATGTTGGAGAGGTAAGATCATTCCATGGGTTGGATATTTTTTTACCAAAAGTTCATCTGAAAATTTTGTTCAATGTGTGGATTGATGATTGAAACTATGAGAGGAGATAGGAAGGAATTTAAGTGGACATATAGAGAACAAAGGAGTTTTTAATTGTTGAAGAAAAATGTAACTGAAAAACTGGTGTTAGCTTTACATAATTTTATTAAGGTATTTCAAGTAGACTATGATGCTAGTGGAAATGCAATTGGAGCTGTCTTGAGTTAATAAGGGAGTCCTATTGCATACTTTAGTGAGAATTTGAGTGATGATAAAAGAAGGTATTCAGTGTATGATTAGGAATTTTTTCCCATAATCCAAACATTGAAGAAATGGATACTTTATTTGTTACTTAGGGATTTTGTACTGTATACAACCATCAAACATTGAAGTAATGGTGTAGGAGCACCTAGGGGTTTAGTGATAAGCCTTAAAATTTTGGTTTGTAAGACCTTTTGAAGGTCATGTTAGGAATAAGGGTTACCTAAAGTCCATTAGGTTGGTTAGGATGGAGTTTTAAGTACTTTGTTATTGTTTGTAACTTTGTCAAGAAAATTGCTCAATGGGCACATAGGCCAAATGTGAGCACACCATGTAAATGAGTTCATAGGGGTTAGGGTTGTTAGAGTAGTTGAGTATTGCTAATAATTAAATTAGTTTGAGCCGAAACAGACTCTACCATTGCGTCTAGAAGGCCCGGGAGAGTCAAAATCATATAAAATTTCGACCCTTTTGGCTACCGGGGCCTCTGAGAGTTTTTTCATGTCCTTCGAGGGCTGTACGACACATATTTCGAGAAAAAAAATTAAAAAAATCATTAAAAAATGCATTGTTTTTAATGGTTTTTTTTTGTTTTTAATAGCGCGGAAAGTTATTGGCAGAACGCGCCACCGCCGCGCCACCGCAGCCGGTCGGTGGCCGACCGCCCAACCGCTGCGCTCTATGTTTCTCCGCCCGCCGTCCCCCGCCGCCGGCTTCTGCTCTGCACTCTGCGGCCCGACGCCGCCCGCCGCTCCACTGTATACACCGCCTAGGGTTCTCCGCCTGTCTGCGCCGCCCGCAGCGAGGCCCGCCAGCCCCGCCTCCCCTGCTCCGCTCTGCCCCGGGTGGCGGCTTTTCCACCAGCCCCCGCGGGCTTATATGCGAAGCGACAGGTCATATGAAAGACCTAGGGCCCGGTTTTAGCCCCCTGCGCGCCATGCGCCCAGGGGCCGGGGTTTTTTTAGCCCCCGAGGGCTTAATTTTTTTTTCTGTGGCACTTTTGGGGGTACTAGACGTTTTTCTCTCTATAGGGAGCATACGGGGGTATTTTTATGACTTCTATATACCGTCGGAAAGCTCTTTCCGAGCACTTTCCGATGGTAGAAGTTAGAGGTTTTGGTTCCACCGTTTCAATAGCATTTTTTCTGTTGAAGTTTGATGTCTTGTTTTGCCTTCCGGGAGTCATATCTGGCTCATCCGAACTCCTTTTTCGGCAAACGAGATATCGTCGGAAAGCTGATTCTATGTACTATTCAGTGGCAGAGGTATTTCTTCCAGATTCTGCTCTAGGTTTTCACTCCTCCAAGTTATGCAGTTTATGCCCTCTGGTGGTGTGCTTGGTTCTACAGGTCTGGGGATCTCTTCCTCCGAGTTCATAGTGCACTCTTCTTTCTGACTTCTGAGCTTGCATGCTCTTTCTGATGTATCTTTGTTCTGTAAACACACTGAGATAAAGTGCCTTCTTCTGCTTTCTTTGGATCTTGTACACCTGGTTCAGTTTTTGTACCCGCACTCTGTTATAAAGTGCCATGGGGGGATTATGATGCATATACCTTAGGCGCATCCACTCTTGTCAAGTGAGCGTACCTTCCACGACATTAGCCCATGTAGAATGTGTCGATGACACCGCCCTTTATCCTATGTTTGTACCTTTGTTGCACTTGGTGTTCCTGGTTCTT